>CAUYON010136390.1:0-15855 GCA_963573935.1 Arctocebus calabarensis
TTTTTTGAGACAGAGCCTCAAGCTGTCGCCCTGGGTAGAGTGCCGTGGCATCACAGCTCACAGCAACCTCCAATTCCTGGGCTCAAGCGAGTCTCTTGCCTCCGCCTCCCAAGTAGCTGGGACTACAGGCGCCCACCACAACGCCCGGCCATTTTTTTTGGTTGCAGCCGTCATTGTTGTTTGGCGGGCCCGGGGGCTGGATTCGAACCTGCCAGCTCAGGTGTACGTGGCTGGCGCCTTAGCCCGTTGAGCCACAGGCGCCGAGCCTTGATGGGATTTTTTAAATCAATGTATTTTCCAGAAGAGAGAAAAAATAAAGCATGCCACTTTAAAATGTATCACATTTAAGAAATGCATAAAAGTAACTTTAAAGTATACATTTATTTATATATAATGGTCAGATAAGAGAAAAACTGAATAAGAAAAAGAAAAATAATAAAGAAAACCAGAGAAAAAAGAAGCTTTTGGATAGAAAGAGGGAGAGAGAGTCACATAAAGATAAGACAGTAGAGAAGATGAGAGAAACATATATCTAGAGAGATAAGATACATATAGTGAAAGGGAGCAGGAAAGATAAGCAATCTAATTAATATGAATCAAGAAAGGAAACCAAGAAAACAAGATAGCCAACCAGAGGTGGGAGGAAATAATACTCTCATCCTGTACTCTTGGAGTACATCTGGTTTCTCTTTTCAACTATGGGGCGCTTCTAAATCAAGGCCCAGATTGGGAGGACATCGCTTGCTATTTACCACTTTGGCCAGAATAAAATTATACTGAGAGTCAGAACAGCCTTGATAATAGTAACTGAACAGACTTCTGTTCTTGCTGACAATAAAAATGAAGTGACCAGATGAAGACTGATATTCAACTAAGCCCAGTTCCTGAAACCTCTTTTTACCTCTGTCTGCTCCAGCTCCAGGGAAAGGTAAGCTCACTTTTCCTGAATCCCTACTCTCCATCATGATTTGGGCCGAGGTGCTCTAAGTGTCTTCACATTAACCCTAAGGGATAGGAATCATTGTTCTTACTTCATGGATGAGAAAACTGGGGCTTAGAAAGATTTTTGTTTGCCCATGTACTAACAAAAAAATATAGCACGTTTGCTATTTTAGGCTTGGCCAGCTGAGAGTTTGTTGTGTTTATTCTCTATCACTCATTTCTTTTTTTTATTCTCTGTCTTCACAGAGTGAGTCTATGTCAGGTGCTAGGGATGCAAAGATAAACAAGATAAATAAGCTCTGGACCCTGCTCTCAAGGAACTAACATTAGTAGAGGGAAAGAGACAAGCAAGTAAGTGAGATTAAGTAGGACAGATACAGTCCCAGGGGCCTGACCTAGGACAGCTGGGGTACAGAGGGCTGGGAATGAGGATGAGAACCGTGACTCATAAAAGAGGGAAAGTCACCTCTACCCTCAAGTGATATCAATAGATTCTGAGGTTTGCCAGGAAAATAAGATACAGGAAGGGCCCAGAAATCATGGTGCTTATATGTTTTCTATTTAAATACTCCCTTCTCCTGTCTGTGAGGGCCATATTCCATATTCCCTTCCTTCTTTATGGTTTGGATAAAGGGAACAGCAATTACAACTTGGGCTCAATTTCCTCTTTGTCTCTTTTCCAAGGGCTTGAACGCAGAGCGCCACAGAGTTTGAGACATAGATTCATTGCTAGAAGGAACGGTTAGTGCATTTAGAGGAGAGAGAAAGAGAGAGAGAGGACTTTCAAAGAAATGGAAGAACTAAGATAGCAAAAGGATTTGGATCTGTTTTCTCCATGGTGGGTTGTGGGCACAGAATAATCACAGGATCACAAACCCAAATGCTCAGAGGGGCCAGGCCAGGTCTCAGTGAGGCCAGTAGGTAAGATACAGAAAGCATGTGGTCTGCTTCATCAGTCTTGATTTTCTCACTTGATATACATATAGGAGCAATAAATATTTAATCTTTGTCTCTAAATAAATAGCTGGCAGTGGACTCCTTCCTGGCAGTCATAGGCCGTGGTGGGGTTGGATTCCAGAAAGCAAGTCCCCTATGGGAAGTCGATGGGAACATTGCTCTGGCAATGTGTGGACTTGCAGAAATGTGGGCCCAGATTTCCTCAAATCTTTGATCCATCAGGAAAAGCTGGGAAGTAAGATTTTTAATGTAAAATAGCTCAGTTTTTAAGTGTGGGCATCTGATTAATTTTGTTAAGACGGGGTGAGAGATTGATCTGCAGGCCAAGTAACACAAATCTCTGTAAGCCTCTCACTGCATCTCTCATCAAATCACATCACAACCAAGACCCAGCCACGTCTGGGTTTTGGGAACCAGTTTTTTTTTATAATTTTTATTTTTTATTAAATTATAGCTGTGTACATTAGTGCAATCATGGGGTACAATGTGCAGGCTTCTTATACAATCTAAAATATTTTCATCCAACTGTTTGACATAACCTTCATGCGATTTTCTTGTTTATTGTGTGAAAACATTTGTGTTCTGCATTTAGTAGGTTTCACCTGTCCCTTCTAAGATGCACCATCAGTGTGATCCCACCATTTACCCTCCCTCCACCCCTTTCCCTGTCTTCTTGTGCTATAGTTGGGTTGTAGCCTTCATATGAAAGCTATAAATTAGCTTCATAGTAGGGCTGTATACATTGGATACTTTTTCTTCCATTCTTGAGATACTTTGCTAAGAAGAATGTGTTCCAACTCCATCCATGTAAATATGAAAGAGGTAAAGTCACCATCTTTCTTTAAGGCTGCATAATATTCCACGATATACATGTACCACAATTTATTAATCCATTCATGGATCAATGGGCACTTGGGCTTCTTCCATGACTTAGCAATTATGAATTGGGCTGCAATAAACAATCTGGTACAGGTATCTTTGTTGTAATGTGGTTTTTGGTCTTCTGGGTATATACCAAGTAAAGAAATTATAGAATCAAATGGCAGGTCTTTTGAAAGCATGTAGGGGCCTTGGATACCTTTGCCCAGTAGGGAGTGTGATTGTAAGCAAGCTGGAGTTGGAGGTGTTCCTCTTCCCTGGGGTTAGACAGCATGCCTTTACTTAATCCTTTACTCAATTGTTCCTAGCCTCTGTGGCCCCTGCGTCCCCAGGTTTTCCCAGAGCCTCTTTGTCCTTGCTTGCTCATATCTCTGAAGCAGGCATCTCTAGAAATTCATGGAGACCATAACTCTCTGTGAATCCCACCAGAACTCGGAGATTCAGGGTAGAAGCCACTAGGCACATGTGACTACTGAGCAATTGAAATGTGGCTAGTTTCAATTACCCGACATGTTATAAATGTGAAATATATACAGGATTCCAAAGTCCTTGCTATGAAAAAAGCATGTAAAATAGCAGAAGTCTGCCTGTTGCATCCATGTTGAAATAATGTTCTTTTGGACATATCAGGTTAAATAAAATATATTATGAAAATAATTTTATTTGTCTTTACATTTTTTAACATAAATGCTAGAAAATTTCAAATGTCATATGTGGCTCACATTGTATTTCTGTTAGTGCAGCACTGGACCCTTTCCACTCCCTGGGTAAGCTGGATAAAAATGATTTCTTATCCCATTCCCATCATTGTGGAAACAGTCACACTGGAGATATTGGGAGATGGTGGGGTTGGAATAACCAGGCCTGGGAATGTGGGCATCACTTCAGACAGCTATGCCTTTAAGGCAAGTGAGTGTTTGCCCACAGAGACCAAGCCAGGCTGACCACATTCCTGCAGATCTGTTACTTGTTATTTCCTTTTATTTTGACTTCTAACTCTGAATTCTACCTCTTACCATTTTTCTCAGGATGTGACATTAGTTGTAACCCCACATGATGGAACAGAGGACCTAAATATTTCTGTTCTGCAATCAATATAGGCCAGGGCCAAATGCTATTGAAGACCAGTGAGCAGGTTCAGGGATAAGGTCCTTTCATCACCTCACAGCCAGAGCACCAGCACTGGAGTCCCCTTTCCTGGCTGGTGGCAGAGGCTGAATAGTGATCCCCCCATCTACTCTGCTTCTGGACAGGAGATTAAAATTCCTCTGGAACCCTGATGGAATTTAGGAATCTGTGTAGTAGAAACCCCACCCTGTGGGCCAAGAGGCATTTGGAGGGTACCTTAGAGGCAAGGAAAACCTAGAGCCAAGGTGTGTTCTGGCTCTAGGGTAGTGCTTGCTGAGCCCTGGGCATGCCAGTGGGGATTTCAACTGTCAGAGGAATAAGGATACAAGTGTTAGATAACATCGTTAGAAATTACCTCAAAAATGTTGTGCTCCATGCCATACCAGCATTATCACAGAAAGGTTCTTTCTTTCTTTTTTCCTTGCTCCCTCCTCCCTCCCTGCTTCCCCCTTTTTTTGCCTCCTCCCTCCCTCCCTTCCTCTCTTCTTTTTCCTTTCCTTGTGCTGGGGCGTGGACCTGCCAGCATGGCTTTGAAATCTATCAGAGCCCTGATTTACACCGCTCAGAGGTTTTGCATGGCTGTCACCTCATTAAGGTATTTATGTCCTATGCCAGCCTGAACTTGAATCTACCTTGAAGGTGTAATTGTGTGTTGCTAATGTAATGGCTGGAGTTGCCCATCCAAAGAGCAACATGAGAAAGGTCACTGGGAGGAATGCAAGGTCACAGAGCCACCTGAAGCGTGCTAAGGGTTGATGTGCTCATTTCTTCCAGTCCCAGGGAGGGGAGATCTCATGACGGCAGGTATGGCTTATGGAGGGGGATGACTACAGCAGGGGTTTGTGCAGATGGGAATGGAGGGGAGTTTATTGTGCTTTCCAAATGGCTAAAAGCCTCCCTGAGAATCTGAGTGCATGCACAGCAATAGCCTCAAACCAGATGCGCATAAATGTGGATGAACCAATGGGAAGAATGGTTACCTCTCCCCTAAAGATGGCATGCTGTTTCCCCAAACTAGCAGATCAATCTGCAAAACAACATAGGAGGGTATTTCTTTTTCATAAATAGGTAGGAAATCAGGTCTTGTCCTATAGCATTTGATCTATTTCCCAGATTCTTTGGGGTCCGTGGTGTGAGTGTCATGGCTAAATGGACCACTGTGATACTTTTCTTCTCTATTGCACAGAGGAGGGGTGTCTGGCTATGCCACAGGGGCCTCCAGGCCCCAGATTACATCACATTTATTAACTCAGCCAATATATATTAAGCACCTGCTTAATGTACCAGGTGCTGGGAATCCAGCAGGGAACAAGACAGGCATGGTTCTGTCCCAGTGGGGCCAATGAAATGGCTGAGGATTCAGGCACGCAGACATCTGATGAGTGTTGTTAGGAAGGGCAGAGCAGATTGCTGGCTTATGCAAAGAAGGGACATCTGACCCAGACTTCATGGGTTTTGTTGATGGAAAGTCCAGTGGAAGCGAGGAGACAGGCCAGGAAATCAGCATTCCACGGCTTCCTCCCTGTAGTCGTCTTGGTCTAGTATCGGACTCTACCCTACTCTTCCTTCTGGGATTCATTGATCCGACTCTCTCCCATCTCTGGGGTCTCTGCTAGCTCTGGATTCCCCTACTCTTCCTAGAGGTTCCCTGCATCCTTCCCATACCTTTGTAATGAGTCCCTTTGTAACTAAACCCTCTTTGCATTATTCAGTTTCCATGTGCCATCTGTTTCCCCTTGGCACCTGATTGATCCATAAAAACTCAGGCCATGCCCTTAAGAAACTCACAGTCTAGTAGAATAGAGTTCCAAGATAGACCAAAGGCAACCTGCTGGTGGGCAGAGGAATATGTGATGATTCATCTTGCAGGTGGCTACAGAGCCTTTCTGGATGTGCTTTGGGAGTTACAGGTGATCAGAACTCTTAGAGAAGAGATTCTGTCATGTGATTTAACTAATTTAATTGTGGCAGTATAATAAACCGAGATAACAATTGGGTTTTTTTTTTTCTTGGTGCTATGCAGTTAGCATTTTTAACCGTGAGGTCTCTGTGGTCTGCCTAGGAGCTTCTGCAGGAAGTAGCAGTTCCCAGCTCTCCAAAAGACAGAGGCTTTCCTGCCTTTAGTTTTGCCAAAGTCTACACTGTATAGGGATATGTGCTGAGCTACTGGGAAAGAAGTGGAGGTGGAAAAAAGTGCTCAAAATCTAAGAAGCTCAAGATGTTGAAGTTTTCATAGAAGAGGTTTTTAGTACATCTCTGAAAACCAAGAGGGAAAACAAAGATCCAAGTTTATTGGAGAGTAGATACCAGCGCCTGGCCCCTAAAGGTACCACAGGAAGATGGCAGGATCTTAGCAGTGAATAACTACTTGGGTCCTCTAGGAAGCTGGTTGTGGGGCTCTGGACACTGAGCTTTGGCCAGGAGCCCAGGACAGAGTTGCTGCTTACCTTTGTGAGACTTTGTGGGCTTGAACAATGGCCACATTAGCAATGGACTTTGGACCAGAGAGCCATTTCTGAATGGCACACTATATCAGGTTTATAGGAACTTTGCCAACCCTGAGTGAAGAAAGGGTGCCCCAGTAGTGACTAAAATTAAATTTGCTACTAGCCCAGTGGGATGGGGGATCAGAAAAGATTACATTTTATTTTAGGAGAGAAAAGTAATGTGAAATTTCTTATGTTCCATGTTGTGAAATAAAATTCATCCCAGCTACACATGAGGACGTCATCTAGGACTGCTAAGAATCGCAGTACAGAGCATCCCTGTAGCTCATGATTGATTATTGCCCTAGCAGGGGAACCAATTGCTTTTGAGGCAATGGCTGTTTTCCTACCAGAACACTGGTGGGTAGAGATGAGCATGAACTCTCAGAAGTCACAGCTGATTTGGGGACCATTATGTGCTAGTGATGAAACTAATCTTGAAAGAGTACTGTAGGATGCTTTAAATCTCTCTATTGATGCAGGGTAGATTTCCCAATGCTTAGAAGGAAGAGAATATAAGTGTAGCCTTGTTAGATTACACTGACATTAGTAATTTCTCTGGAATTCCCAAAGTAGTGCAAAGAAAGGCTAGATGCACAGAAGAATTTCAACGCCATATCTTTCATTTTATTTCCAAAAAAAAAGGGTGGCTCTGTGGCTCAGTGAGTAGGGTGCTGGCCCCATATACTGAGGGTGGCAGATTCGAACCTGGCCCGGCCAAACTGCAACAACAACAAAAAATTTAAATCTCTTTTTAGGTTAGAGTTGCCAGAGAGATTGGTAACAGTAGAGTCCTCAGTATGAGGGACCCACTGTTTTCCAGAGGTCATAATATGTGGGATGTGTGGGTGATTTGAGTGGCAGTTCTTTCCAGCTGAGGCACACAGATCTTAGAACAGAAGATAGACTTCCAGGGATTGGAAAAGGCTATATCCCACTTGATGAGGCCACTAAGAGAAAGATTATGCATAAGACTGCTATACCTAAGCTATGCTCCTTATGAAACAGGGCTTGGCCTCGGGTCTCACCAACAGGGCCCAGAGAGATCTAAGTGAATACAGAAAATATTTGCAAAGCACATATATGATAAAGGACCTGTATACAAAATATACAAAGAACTCTTAAAACTCAACAATAAAAAAACAATAAAAATGGGCAAAAGAGCTGAATAAATTCTTCCCTAAATAAAAGATGTACATACGGCAATATGAAAAGATACTCAACATCACACATCTTCAGGACTGTGACATATTTTAAACATTATGATGAGATATCACTATATACCTATTAGAACGGCCAAAAAAAAAACAGACTGATAAAACCAAATGCTGACAAGGATGTTGAGCAATAAGAACTCTCATTCACTGCTGGTGGAAAATTCAAAATGATATAGTCATTGGTGGTTTCTTAGAAGGCTAAATATAGTCTTACTACATGATTTGGCAATAACGCTTCTAGGTGTTCACCCAAACAAATTGAAAACTAAGTCTACGTGAAAACCTGCATACAAATTTTTTTAAGCAGATTTATTCATAACTTCAAAAACCTTGAAGTACCCAAGGTGTTCTTCAAAAGATGAATGGATAAACAAATTGCAATATATTTGGTGATAAGCAGAAATGAGCTATTAACCCATTAAAAGACATGGGAGAGACTTAAATGCATATTGCTTAGGACAAGAAGCCAGTCTAAAAAAGCTACATATTATATGATTCCAACTATATGACATTCTAGAAAAGTCATCATATTGTAAGGAAGTCCCAGTCATGTGGGAAACCACGCAATGGTGTTCCAATCTACAGCAACAGCAAATGTACCAGACCATAGATAACATCAACTGCTAGACGCTTGAGTGTACAAACCTACAGATAATTACAGCCCCCATTTTTCAGGACACCCCCAGACTTCTAGTCTACCAACAGAGGACCCAGTTACCATGGGCAGAGTCAAACACCCGCTGCTGTTCTCTGTCTGAATTCCTGATGCAGAGACTCCGAGAGCATAATAAATGCTTGGTTTGCCTCACTAAATGGTGGGCAATTTGTAATAAATGACTGGACCATATATTTTAACTGCAATAGATAACTAGAACATACATCTTCTATTCTGGCTAACATTTCACTGGTAGAAAATTAATTCTTATGTGTTGTCTTTCAAGGAAGACTCAGAGACAAAAGCATTTAGAAAGGAAAAGAGGTTGACTTGCAAAGAAGTAGAAGATATACAGAAGGGCAGTCCCTCCCAACTGAAAACAAAATACAACAAACCAAAAGTGAATTCTTGTCTTAGGTTCCTAGGACTGGTATAGCAAATTATCAAAAACTTAATGGTTTAAACCACCACTAATTTATTACCTAAAGTTCTGGAGGTCTTCAGTCTGAAATGGGTCTCACTGGGCTAAAATCAAGGTATCAGCAAGACTTTCTTCCTTTTGGGGCTCTCAGGGGAATCCACTTTCTGGCCTTTTTCTAAGTGTCCTAAGACTGTCCAATTTCTCACTCTCAGCCTATTCTTCCATCTTCAAAGCTAGCGGCACTGGGCCAGTCTTTCTCTCACTGCCTTCTCTTCTGCCTCCCTCTTTCACTTGGAAGGACCCACATGATTACCTTTGGCCCATGCACTCATTCCAGGATAGTCCCTCATCTCCAGACTGGCTGGTTAGTACCCTTAATTCCATCTGCAACCTTAATTCTCCTTTTCCATATGACCTTACATATTTACAGGTTATGGGGATCAGGACGTGGACATCCTTGGGGGCCATTACTGTGCCTCCCAAAGTTCTAAACTAGCTTTCCTATTAGGATGAGAGTGGACATAGGTACTTACATTCCTTAAGGTGGTTGAGACCATGTTTTACAGACCTTTGCACCTCTCTATGAACTTGGCATGTATGTGTATTTAACTCTCAGCGGAACTTTGTGAAATAGGGGGATGAGTTTATTAACTGCATTTTACACAAAGGAGGAAAGGTTCTAAGGAGGATGAATGAATTCTCTAAAGCCCTCCCTTCCACCCTATCACTCTAGGACCACTCTTGAACTCTGTCTTTTGTTTCCAACCCCAAAACTTCTTTCACACACACTTGTCAGTTAAGTCACCTTTGCCCTCTTCTGGGGCAAGTGAATTTCACCTATGTGTCCAAATCTAATGCTAATGTATTTTCTTCCTCCCTTTTATGGCCTGTGGAGTTTATATTATCCTCACTGTGTCTTATGATTTCAATTTCAGCCTCTTCTTCAACTGAAGCTTCATATTTTAACGCATTCTCAGGAACCAGCCAAGGAAAGCCAGTGCAGAGCAGCTGGGTGAGATTCAATGTCACTCTCTTCCCCTGCAAGCAGATGCTCTAAATTCTGTGCTTTGATGCCAGTGCATTGGGACTGGCAAGAGCTGATAAAGTTTGAATTCATTCTCAAATTCATGAACAAACTCTCTAGAGTCTTTTAGTATTGTCAGGGGTAGAGAGAGCCAAAATCACCAACTGCCCCCCTCAGTTGAGCAGTCAATAATTAAACCATTCTTCTATTTATTAAAAAATACAGGTATATGTGGGAAAATGGGACTATTCAAGGTCGCTCAGCCAGTTAGTGACAGAGATAGGATTAAACCCCTGGCAACATTTCCAGCCACCCTCATCACCCCCATCAGATCAGTGCAGAGGGCATCATGATAAGTTGGAGGAGTCTAGCTGCAAAGGCAGCTCCTCTCTATCAGTCTGTAGATGCCATTGCCTAAGTAACTTCAAGTTCAAGGGTTTGTTGACCCTGGGAGACATCTGGGGGTAGAGGTCAGAGATTAGAATCAGACTCGGACTTAAACCCCAGCTTTACAAGTTATTAGTTATAGACAAGTTAGTTAAACCATTTTTACTCTTATAACTTTACATGTCTGAATAGTGAGAATAATGATAACTATCTTTCAAAGACCATTGTGAGAAATAAAGGGTTCATGTGAAAACTTGTGACAAAGTATATGACCTGGCAAGTGCTCAGTAAACAACTGCTCCTTCTCTTCTCTTTACCTGCAGTGTCCCCAGCTCCCCGTGCTCCTGTGTTGAGATGTTGCTGAGGCCAAGGCTAAGACATGAGGCATACCTGGTATCTGAAAATGTGGGCTTGGTTCTTCCTCTGTTACCCTGAGTAAAATGCACCCTATTTCTATGCACTGTTTTTTTTCCATCCATTAAAATGTGGGTAGTCAAGCCTACCCCCTCCTAATATCATGAGAACTGGTAAATGTATAAGCTTTTAGGACTAAAAAATCTATGGCATGATGGAGAAAGAAAAGATCCTCAGCCTCCAAGCTCACTATATCAGTGAATAGAAAATAAGCAACCAGAAAAACTGGCCAGTGATCAAGAAGTATAAATACTTCAGAATAAAATGAATTTAGAATTGGTTAAAAAGTATTTGATTAATAGTTCCAAGGATTAAAATCATTTATCAGTGTAGTTACTATTGTTAATAGACTTGTATTGAATAGCAGCTATGCTCAAGATAGGCCACAAAGAAGAGTATTTAAACACAGTCCCTCCCTGGTGTCTGTGATGAAAGGATATGGAGAAACAAGCCAAGCATGAATGAATGAGAGATTCATGAAGGGGAAATGGGGGTGGAATTAGATTCAGTATGGATCAGGAGACCCTCAGAACACTACATGTGCCATGGGCCTCCACGTCTGTGCAGAGGGCTGAGGAACTAGGCACTGGCCCACAGGAAGGCAGTGAGAATGACCAGACAAGCTCTGAAGGTAGGTTAAATGCTTTGAGTTGAGTCCCCTACAGAAGAAAAGATTGAGAGGGTCTGCCTTGTTCAGGCCAACAAGACTCCAGCTGCCCACTGCATGCACACCAGTTCTCTTTCCAGCTGTTTCCTCTTCTTTTCTTCCAATCTTTGTGGTCAATTTCCAGTTGTAGCAGATTGCAGGTGCTCTGAGGACAAACGCCGTATCTTATTTGTCTCTGGGTGTCAGTCCTCTGGTGCTTGCACAGAGTCAGGTGCTTATTGCATACTTGTTGACTACCAAGTGATTTAGTTGGGGGGCGGGTGTTGACTGATCAGGCCACAGCTGGCTCAGAGGACTGAAAAAGTACAGGCTATTTGTTACCGCTCAGTCCTACCACACTGGTGGTCATGGGGGGGATAGATAGCGGGTTGGATGTCACAGTGGACATCTACTGTCTGCTCACCCAGCATCCACTCTTGCCCTTCCTCTGCTTATAATAGCACCCTGAGTTTATTTCATGTGATACAGCTGAAGTGGAGAGCACCACATCCTAGGCCTATTAGCCTAAACTCATATTCCTTGCCTGGGTGCTCGTCTGGGGCTGGAGGACAAACTGGACCTAAGCTAATCTGTCCATGGCCACATGCTGGCCACTCTCATTCTCTCAGGTTGGTCCAAATTAGAGTGAAGTTTATCTCTATGTGCAAAGTTTTGGAGAAGAGAAGGCTCATTTGTTTCTCTTCCCTCTGCAAGATGGAGGATGTGAATATTGTGTTGACATTGTATACTCACTAGGCTTCTGTGAAGGAAACCAGTCAGACATGAAGCCTCGTCTGGATAAAGGCAGAAGCAGAGAATAGAACAGAAGCTGGATCAAACTGCACCAGAGGCCTCTCTGTGTTGTGCTTTTCTGTTGTGGATTGATACATCCCCTGTGGAAGTCCATTTGATTTGGATTTTATTAGTACTCACAGCCCGACGTCATGCCAAGAGATGCAGCCATAATTCTGCCATCAGAGCTGCACACTGGGAGGGTGTGGCTTGGGGGTTAGGAATTTCCATCGGGTTCCACCACTCCTTCATCATCTGTGACACTGCGGGAATTATCTGAACTTCCCAAGACTGTGTATTTCTCACTTGAGAATAGTAAAGATAATGATAGGCTTGTGAGGAATAAATGAGATAATGCGTGCCACTGCTAAGTATATAATGAGAAGTCAGGGGAGAGCAGCGCAATGGTACTGATATCAACGGCACAGCCTTGAAGCTTCCTGCCTTGGATTTCAGGTGTAAAATGATATGTCCTCAGTTATACCTGGACTTGCTTATCACATGTCTCTTACTTAATCTCAACTTAAAGTTCTTTGTGTCTGCTTGCCTTAGGTGATGGAGGCAAATCAAGTGGCTTATTATTAATAAATAACACTTCCCGTTTTGTTGTGCTGTACTCACTGTATTAATTGGGGCTATCCAGAGACACAGGACTAATAGGATGAATGGAAATCTATCTTTTATCTGTCTGCCTAAAGATAATCATTATTAGGAATTAGCTTGCATGAATATGGAGGCTGAGAAGTCCCAAGATCTATAGCTGGCAAGCAGGAGACCCAGAAGAGCTAATGGTGTAAGTTCCAGTCTGAGTCTGAAGGGCCAAAGACCAGCAGAGATGATGGACTGAGTTCCAGCCCAAGGGCAGGTGAGGACCAATGTCCCAGATCAACCGTCAGGCAGACAGAGTTCCCTTTTACTCAGACTTTTGATTGGAGGGAGTCGGCCCATGGTAGGAAGGGGAATTTGCTGTACTCAGTTTATTGAATAAAATGTTAATCTTATCCAGATATACTGTCACAGACCCACCCCAAATTGTGTTGGACCAGATATCTGGGTACCCTGTGGCTCAGTCAAATCAACACATAAAACTAAACATCACACTCATAACTCCAAAAATATTTATTGAGTGCCTCCTGTATGCCAAGTGTTGTTCTAGGCACTGGGAATATAGGAGTGGGGAAAATATCCTTAATCTCATAAAGTTGCTTTTTAACAGTTTAGAAGGTTCTTTTTATCTGTATTATCTAATTTAATCTTCACAATAATCTTATGAGGTTGCTTTGACAAGTAAAATATCTTTGCCACACAAAGGAGGTGATGAAAATACACAGAGAGCTTAAGTCATTGACTCAGCCAAGGTCACGGCTCTCCAAAGCCATAGAAAAAAGACTAGAATTAAAATTTCTGGAATCCAGTGTAATGTGTTTTTCACTTTACTAGATTTTTATATACTTACTTACTTGCAGAGAGTTACAAAGTTGAAGAGTATTTCCAGAATTAACCATCTGTATTTTGCAATGTGTTTCAGATGGACAGTGCAATGCTAATTGTCAAATCATGTGTAATCACTGCTAGCTAACACAGTGTCTAACAGGCTAGCGAATTACTCATTTGCTAACACAGAGTCTAACAGGCTTTCATGCCTTCGTCCAATGAGGAACTGCATTTAAGAAACACACTTGGGCTGGCGTCAGTTGACCACTGAATTCTCAACCTAAGAAGAGCTCCTTCTTTGTTTAATGGCTCTCAAAATGTTGACATGCAAGGGATCACAAAACAGCACTCTTTCTTGTTTTTCGCTCCTTCCAAAACCACGAGAAAAAAATTATTTAAGGAAGTTTTAATGAAATGCATCTGTCACTTATTAAGATGGATGGCTGGAGTACAGCTTTCCATTACTGGAAATGGCAGAATCGAATTAGGAAATAACAGTCCTCAGCATCTTCTTCAACTGGCTTTTGCATAATGTATTGGGAAAAATGCCACCTCGGCAGAAAACTGTTTTGTAAGGGCCAAGGTTCTTTCCCCAAAGGGGTTGTGTTTATCAGTGAGGTTCCTTTTCCCCTTTGGCAGGTGAAATGGCCATGCTTTGGAGTACAGCTTCCTTTCTTGGGACATTTTTTGGTTTTTGCAGGTTGGAGGATCTAATTCACAGTCCAGGAGGCTGGACTTCCATGGGTAAGTTCTATACTGTATGCTTCTCTACATTAGACGCCTTGGTTTTTGATTTGGCTTTTTTAGGCTCCCAGTTTCTCATGGCTAAGCACCACCCATTCCACAAATACTGGCCAGCTACTTTGTGGCCAACGCTCTGTTGACACCGAGCTACCAGTGAGAGCAAAACAATGTGCCTGGTTCATCCTGCTAGTGTCCCAGAAGGGGACACTTTAGAAAAAGTTCAAAAAGGGTGTCATGCTATGATGGTAATAAAATAAAGCCATAAAGAGTAGGTGGGAGAGGGGTTTATTAGAAAGAATAAAAACTTTTTTACACGCCGTGAAACCTGAACCCTTATTTCAGGGTAATCATTGGATGTTTATGTCTCCAGGGAAAAACTCTTTAGTTAGCATCTTTTTGTGGTTGCTAAAAAGGACTTTGGAGATCATTTAATTTCTGTTCCATCTACACACAGGAGTCTGGTCTGTTTTGCAACACCTTGATAATGATAGTGGATGAGCCACTTTTCTTAAAGTACCTCTAGACTCAAATTTCCCCGGTATGAAGTCAGATCAACTAAAAATGCTTGTTAATTCAGGTAGCCTTTTAGTAAACACTTACTGGCCTTCTACTTTGTCTTCCAGTCAGGGTGCTAGGTACTGAGGAGGGAGCAATGAACACAATGCAGAGCTTCCCAGCATCCAGTCACTTCCATAGCACTTCACGAGGAATGTCTGTGTGTATGATTTTATCCTTTCAATCATCTTGCAGAGTAGGAGGAGTATGAGAAAGATTGGTTTGTGATTGTCATTACTTCTGTTCTTCACATATTTCCTCATGTTCTGCTTTCTGAGCACAACCCTTGTGAGTAGTTGTGTTGTGTGACACGCTCTCCCCAAGGAGATATGAGGAGGAAGGGTCAGATTTATGAACAGAGTCTTGAAGAGAACCTTCCTTCTCCATTTTGGGGGTGATCATGGATGCTCAGGTAGCCATTGTCAGCTGGCTGCATGACTGCAGTGAGTAGAGACCCTTGCTGCCCTTCCCTGCATGTGAACTGTGAGTGAGAAATTGAACTTTTGTTACATCATACTGCTGAAATTTTATGGTGTTGTGACTGCCCCATAACCTGTCCCTGTTTGATCACCCTTATTCACTGAGATCTTACTATACCTGGCCCCTGGCAATACAAGATTCATTTGATCACCCTTCTTACTGGGATCTTACTATCTTCTGGGGGAACTTGGCATCCTGGAGGGAGTTCATTCCATTGCTAAGAATTTCCAATGGTTGGGAAATTCTTTCATATATATATGTATATATATATAATTGACAGTACAAGAAATCAGGTTACCCTGATTGCATTTGTTAGGTAAAGTCCCTCTTACAATTGTGTCTTGCCCCCAAGATTTGTGTCCCACACCAAGACTCCACCTCCTTCCTCCTTCCCTCTTTCTGCTCTTTCTTTCCCCCACTCTCCTTCCTCCTTCTCTCTCTCTCTGCTCTCCCCTTCCCCCACTCCCCACCATTTACTAGGGCATCAATTGTCCTCATATCAAAATTGAGTACATAGAATTCATGCTTCTCCATTTTTGTGATGCTTTACTAGGAATAATGTGTTCCACTTCCATCCAGGTTAATACACAGGATGTAAAGTCTCCATCTTTTTTAATGGCTGAATAATATTCCATGGTATACATACACCCCAGCTTGTTAATCTATTCCTGGGTTTGGGGGCATTTAGACTGTT
>CAUYON010136393.1:0-27082 GCA_963573935.1 Arctocebus calabarensis
CTGTAGTCCCAGCTACTTGGGAGGCAGAGGCAGGAGACTCACTTGAGCCCAGGAATTGGAGGTTGCTGTGAGCTGTGATGCCATGGCACTCTATCCAGGGTCACAGCTTGAGGCTCTGTCTCAAAAAAAAAAAAAAAAAAATGACAGCAACAGGCATCTGTGTGCTGAGCCACACTCACCTGCTCATTACTCGTAGAGGAGATGCTGGATTCTGCCTCCTCCTCACCTCGGTCCTCATTCTTTGACTTCCAAAATCTTCCTTCACGAAGGAAACGCTGATGGAGTTCCAGTTCATCACAGGCCTTTTTCCAGCCCATACTGCGCTTAACATGTAGCCGATGAATGTTGACGGTGATATCTTGAATGTTTTCAGAAGGAATCCAGGCCCTAGGAAAATCATTTAAAACTTCCACAAAGGTAGGGATGGTGTTCAGGGTATTCAGTGGACTCTTGTCTGTTGTGAGTACAATTTGTGGCAACTCTCATCCACTTAGGCTGTTAGTTACAGTTTGAATAAATAAACACTTAAACCAAGTAGAAAATACGTGAGAATTTTTGCTTGTTTTTCAGTCACCAAAACAAAGTTCTCAGAATTGGAGTGACTCACAAATATCTCCTAACTGTTCACTATTTTCTTTAACCAAATTAGCCTGTCATAGTTCATACCTGCATTCTTCATGAGTCTTCTAACATGCTGCCTCTTACTGTTCTAAATGCCAAAACCTAACAGAACTCATCTATTTGCAGATTACCACTAAAGAATCATTTGAAAATGCTTAGAAAAATGTACTCATATAAAGTGATAGCTTCTAAAAGAATATCATGGTAAGTTATATTTATATCATGCCCCATTAATTGGAGAAACCCAATTAATACATAGAAAAGGGTTTATTATTTGTCAACAATGTACTTAGCTATAAACACAACTTTAATTGCTTCTGAATTATGTATTATATAGATCTAAAACTAGAGAATAAAAAAACTATTTGGCTCTAGTAGGAAGAATGCTAAAATTTCAAGAAAATCTTCCTGAGTATTAATCTTCGGGCTAGACTTAAGTCAGTATCCATTTTGAAGGCAGCACAAAGAAAACAAAAGTGGATGGAGCCTATCTGAGCTGGAGTTTCACTGTCTCATTTACCCATAGGGGGTTGGGTTCCCCAAGGTCTCAGGCCCTCGTTCCTGGGGTGACACTTCATTCTCTGCCCTCCTGTGGGGAACAAGGAATAAGTATAACATATAAAGCAGTGTGTCGTGCAGGCATTCTGGGAGAAGGGCTGGTCATTTTTTTTGTGAGCGGTCAGAATTCATCAGCAAAATGGCTTATTTGGGTTGCTTCTTGAAAGATGGGTACTATTTAGACAGGGGCAATATGAGGGACTGCTCAGACATTTTCTAGAGCACATGGCACAGTGGGGATATGGCGCCATAACACATATTTATTCTCTTCAGTTTCTGTCAAGGACTTTTCCTGCTGTAAATATATAAGATATCATAGTTTTCATTGCTGGCCTACAATTGTGGAATTCCAGAAATATTGGGCCTGTCACTGTTTTTTAAGGAATCTCGTAGAGAATCATGGCCATTTGTGCCTCAGTCATAAATAAAGACTTCTAACTTGCTGTACAAGCTAAGCTATGTGCTTTCTAATTAAAAACCACATTTTAAATACATAATAAGCTATACTATTTGATGCTAATGATAGCTAAACTTAAAAAAAACTTTAACTTCCACAACATTATTCATAAATCTTATATCAACAACTGTCTCATCTGTTTTGAGAGCTTTGTTAAAAGTTGCACTGAAGTACATGGACAGGCCCAAGTTAGTGAACAGCACACAGGAAACCTCTTTGTGGCACAGTTTCTTGCCATTAGATGATTAATTAAGTTTTCAGTCAGCAAGTATTTACTAAGCACCCGTTAATGTGATACAAGTGTTTCTTTTCATGTCTTAAATGTCATTTGCTTTTGTGAGAGAACTCATTACAGTACTGACCGCCTGGAACAAACCTGTTACCTGGGTGTATTTTTCTTCCTTAACTGATCAAATTATCTATTGAATATAATAAAATTGATTCACATCTATATATATATATATATATATATTTTTTTTTTTTTTTTTTTTTTTTTGTGTTAGAGCCTCAAGCTGTCACCCTGGATAGAGTGCTGTGGCATTATAGCTCACAGCAACCTCCAATTCCTGGGCTCCTCTGCCTCCCAAGTAGCTGGGACTATAGGCGCCCGCCATAACGCCCAGCCATTTTTTGGTTGCAGCCGTCATTGTTGTTTGGTGGGTCCGGGCTGGATTCAAACCCGCCAGCTCAGGTGTACGTGGCTGGTGCCTTAGCCTATTGAGCCACAGGCGCCAAGTCACCACAGTTCATAATATATTTCTATTCTTTTGTCAACTCCATTATTGTAGTTAAGCAAATTCCAGTTTTAAAAATCTACAAAAAATTTTTTAAAAAAAGCAAACACCCCACAATTTAAGTCTGATACAAAGAGACATAGTCTAATGTGATAGAGACATTGCCTCTATCTATATGGCTATCAATTGTGAATGCTCTCAATCTATGCAGAATAAAATGGTCCAGTGATCTGATGGTAAATGAACCTAAAACATTCTCCTCCTTTCTTGCCTGTTCCTGATTTCCTGGCCCGGGCCACCTCATCTTCCAGTTCCTTGGAGTGAAAAGATTCTGCCTCTTTAAGATCAACCTTATCATCTATGATTTTTCTGTCTGGCAGGCAAAATTTTGCAAACCTTATAAAAACCTCAGTAAAGCAGCCTCATATATAAATACAATTGCAGTCAACTTTTCTCCTGGAGATTTATAACCTGTTCAGAGTGTAAGAGGGGGTGGCTCACCCATCTGAGTGTACAGAGGGATTGGCAAAAAACTGTCTAAAGTCAATGCTACTAGTCACAACATTGCTATAGACAGTACCTTATACTTGCTCATTTTTAATATTCAATAAATGTTAAGTCCTTAATCTACAAAGGAAGTAGTTGCAATTTTACAGTCCTGTGGTTCATTAGACTTTCTATACATGAGATACTTCACTGTTCAAAATAATTTGATAGTAATAAAATGGTTTTTACTTTTATTCACAAGATCGATATTTTCTTCTACTCTCAAGATGATTATTTCAGTCTGTGACCTCAATAGGGCCTGAAGGTGGCTGAGGCAACTGTAAAGTCACCACAGTGCTATGAAATGGACACATTCTAAGCCTTCTGCCCTGCCTGTTATGAATTCCAATATTCTTCTGAGGTCCAACAGTGGCAGTTATTAAAAATACCTGGAAATATAATTTGTAGAAATCACTATTGGCTGCATAATTTTTGGTTGATTTTGCTTTTTCAATTTAAAATAAACTTCACACTGTCTCTGATAGAGAAGTCACCAGACTCAGGACTTCAGACATATACCCATCTAACCCCTGGGGGCTGCAACTCACCCCTGGTTCTGGTGACCCCCACAGCCCCTTGGGTCAGCAACTCACCTCTGGTGGTGGTGATCCACCCCCAACTCCCTGGGGGGGGGTGTCTGTGATTTATCTCTGGTGGTGGTGACCACCCCCCCCCCCCGCCCCCTGGTCTACAACTCACCTCTGATGGTGGTGGCCAAAGAAGCGGACGTCAACTTGATTGTCCTCTTTCTGCATGACTTTGGCTGGCCAGAACCCAAAACCTTTCATTTTAGCCCAGACCAGCTCATGATTGGGTATCTGGAAATAAAAATGTTTTGCCTTGTTATATTATTTATAAAGTACTACTTTTAAAGCATGAAATGCAAGCATACTATTAACATGGAGCTGCTTAGTCAACTATAAGCCAATCTTTTTAAAAATATTTCTTTTGGGACCCTAAACATTTAACATTTTGTTTCTAGGATTGGTTGATTTTACCTTCAAGAAAAACACCAAAATATTCATATTTGCCTGAGTATTGACATGATTGTCATTTCTCAGAAGAGGCAGGACTTGGGCAGCCCTGACACCAAGGACATGTGAACTCTGTTTCATAAAGCCTCGTTTGAGGCCAGCAGCCTCAGTACTGCCTGGGAATTTGTGAGAAATGGGAGAATTTTAGGACCTTCATGGGACTCCTGGGTCAGAGCTCTCGGCTTTCGTGAAGACTGCCTTGACAGTGGTGTCTTGGGAGGTGCTGTCCCTGAAGATGCTGTGTTAGAGCTCTTGGAGGTTCTCCACCAGCACCCTTTGGAAATCATGCCATTTTAGGGGAAATTATATAACTGCAGGGACACGCAAAGTCTAAAACTTCTTGTGAAAAACTGAAAGGAAAAGCAAAAAATTTTTTTAAGCAAAAAATCATTAAGGGACCCAATGCTTAGTCTTACTAAATACCTCATTTTAAAATCAGAAATGGATAAATATTTTTCCTGTTTCAGTTGTTTATGCTCCTTAAGACTATATATACTATGACATAAAGAAAAATATTTAAGTAAACTGGAAAGAAATTTTCTCAGAGCAATATATACTTGAAGTGATAAAATTTTTTTTAAAACCACAAAATTTCACTTACACAAGGATAGCAGAACCAATTGTCAGGACGGGCATTTGACAAATAAAAGCAGTTTTTACAAAGTTGTAGTTCATCTAGCTAAAAAAGAAAAGCATCTATTTTAGTCTACATAAAATAAACATGTACATTAAACTATACACTAATAAAATATATTCATGTAAGCTGACATGTACATAGTCTTAAATTTTATGCCTTATCTTTTATGTTTAGATTATAAATTTTTCACTAAATAAATACTGAAAGACCCTTTAGCCTTCTGTTACAATCATCTGCCAGTACTTGGAGCAGCCCCGTTCCCTCTGGGTCTCATTGACTTTGCCCTGCCCCTGCTGTGCATTCAGCGGGGCATATCCTCAGAACCACCCTTATTATCTGGCTACATGCCAATGGCCCTGCCCCTAATCCTCATTTTGCTTCATTCTCCACCTTAGTCTTTTGTTTCCTTTTACAACACTCTTTTTAACTTGTAAAGAAACATATTTTGTCTTTTTTCTTAGCCCCTCTTCAGAACACAGCTGCCTGCACCTGACTACCACTTCGTTCCTCCCCACAAGGTTCCATGGCACGTAGCAGGCACTCAATGAATACTTTTTAATTTTTTTGGACCAAGTCTCACTGTCTCCCTGGTTAGAGTGCCGGGGCATCATAGCTCACAGCAACTTCAAAGTCTTAGACTCAAGCAATCCTCCTGCCTTAGCCTCCTGAGTAGCTGGAACTACAGGTGCTGCCAGAATGCCCAGCTGTTTTTAGAGAGAGGATCTCACTCTTACTCAGGCGGATCTTGAACTGCTGAGCTCAAGAAATCTACTGGCCTCAGCCTCTGAGAGTATTAGGATCATAGGTGTGAGCCACTTGCATCAGGCTCACATTTTTGAATGAATGAAATATCAAAGTCAAATCTGAAACGAATTCAAGAAAAAAAACTTTTTATATAAACTGAAGAATTTTTATAGAAATACAGGTGTTTCAAATAAAAAAGACTACCATTTCATTTATTGTATAAATACAAACTTTGTTGTTAAGAGGGTAACATTCACTGAGTGCCCAGTGTGATGCTTCCACATGCTTATCTAACACAACAGCTCTGAAGGTGTTTTTATAGAAGTTACTTAGTAACTAAATCTGATTCCCAGGATTTTTCTTTGAACAGTTTTGCCAGAAATTTTATTGTCTCTGTATTATTTCCCATGTATGTCAAACATGAAAATAAAAGACATTTAAATGAAACAGCATAATTAAGATGTAGGTAAGAAGTGTGGAATCCTGAAATAAATGCATTTGGATTACAGCAATATTTTAATTATCAGGCATGCACTGTACCTCGTGGCATGTGTCTTTGTAAAGCATCCTCGCAATGTCAGCTTGCTCACTGTCTGCTGCAATTAAAAACAGACATTCCCATAAGCAGTTATCTGGAGATAGAAGACTACAAAAACTAACATTTTAAAGTGCATAGATGTCATTTCAAACAAAAATGTATGTAATGTGCATGCGAATATGTTTTCTCCTTCTTTTTTTGAGACACGGTCTTGCTCTGTTGCCCAGACTGGAGGCCAGTGGCAATCCCAGATCCCTGTGGCCTCAAACTCCTAAGCTTACGTGATCTTTCTGCTCAGCTTTCAAGTAGCTGAGACTACAAGTGTGCACCACCACATCTATTTTAATTTAATTTTTTTTTTTGAGACAGAGTCTCACTATGTTGCCCTTAGTAGAGTCCGATGGCATCTTAGCTCACAGCAACCTCCAACTCCTGGGCTCAAGTGATCCTCTGACTCAGCCTCCTGAATAGCTCGGACTACAGGTGCCCACCACAAAACCTAGCTAGTTTTTAGAGACAGGTTCTTGCTCTGGCTTAGGCTGGTCTCGAACTTCTAACCTCCAGCAATCCAACCATCTCAGCCACTCAGAGTACTAAGATTATAGGCATGAGCCACCATGCCTGGCCTATTTTATTTTTACATTTTTTTGTAGAGATAAGGTTTCACTATGATGCCCAGCTCGTCTCAAATTTTCTGCCTCAAGCTATCCTCCCAAATTGCTGAGATTACAGGTATTTAGCCATTGCAACCCATGCAAAGTATGTACTTTAAGTAAAAGCAGTAAAATGAAATTCCATAGGCATCTTTATTTTACCTCCAACACAACCACTAATTTCATAGGTACAGAGTGACGTTACCTTTTAATGACCAGGACTAATGGGTAAACAATCATAATTAATAAAAGTACTTATGAAAAGCCTCTCAGCTAAAACAAACGTATATAAAACCATAAGGAATTATTTCATCATTCAACATATTAAAATTTTGCCTTTAGTCAGTCAATTCCATAAGCTATACCTCTTATTACCAAATAGTCTGAAATTTAACCTTTCTTTGAGAGCATTAAGGCATTAATTTTTTTAATGTAATGTTTCATAAAAGGTATTTCTCAACATGAAGCATAACAGGAACTTTAAACTTGCACACAAAAGAAGACAAGGCCTCACCTCCGTAGAAAATCACGGTGTTGTGGAGCAGCAGCTGTGCATCGGCCTTGAACTCCTCATAGCTCCGGTACTTCCCTTCATTCACCTTCTGCAGAGAACAAAACAGCAAAAGAGTCACTAGTGATAATGTCTGGATTACATGCACAGAATTTCCCAGAAGACCTAGGACCTTCACATCCTGTGGCACCAACAAAAGACAGGCATAGAAGCCAGCAAGTGGCCCACGTGGCTCAGCCTCACGCTGACTGCAGAGACCACAGCCTTGGAGCCACCCAAGCCCTATAGGAACCTGCCGAAGCAGACTACACAGCTCATAGTGTACTGTGTGACAGCGCACCGTGGCAGTGACTGAGCGCAGCTGAGCCCCATGTATCACAGCCTTCAGATCAGCGCAGGTGATAAAGCCCTTGCCACACACCTGCCATTCCTCATAACCTAGCAGGACCAAGACTAAATACAGAACGCTTAGCCTCTGTGACAGTTCATCATACTCACTAAGACATATTTTTAATTCTGAATTGGAGCTAGATGCTGATTTTATAAATAATTTAAAATAACATCTCAGGTGCTCCTCCCTATACCAAGGCAATGCCAGGGTTTCTCTTACCTCAAAGCAACATTTGGAGGGTCTCCTCTACTGCATCTCTGTAGCTGAGCCTTGGGCTGCCACAGAGAAGGGTAGCAAGGAAGCATTTTTTTTATCCTGCTGATATATTTAGGAAACTGGCTTAAAAACAGCTTGCAATGCTAAGGCCACCAAAGAACCCTCAAGATGGAGCTGCCCTCCTACCCTGCCTGGTGCAGTCTGGAGACCCAATTCAGCTGCCATCTCTTCCATGGAGGCTCCCCAGACTCCCCCCATCGAGCCGCCTGCTTCCTGTGTGACACACACAATGATCTAGGTTATTTACCTGCTTTGGCTTTGAGCTCCCCCTGAATTTCTAGGTACTAGGCCAAGGTGAATATAGGCAGTGGTGTTCCCTAGGGGCTCACCTGGAGTCCAATACACCCACTGCTCTCTCAAAGCACTTAATCGTGGCTCATATTTTAGTGGGATTATAAATTCTGGAAAATATGAAAGTCATGTCCAGTAATTTTCCTCTCTCTACTTCTCACAGCACTTGCTAAGCACAAGGCCAAGACACCATTAACCCAGTGGGCGCCAGCCCAGGTCCATGTGGGTCAGTGGGACCAAAGTATAAGCAGGGTAGGAGGTGTTCCTGAGGGCTCTTCAGAGGTCTCATGGTTTAGCAGAAAAGGCTATGAAATCTGGGAGTAGGCAGTAAAATTAAAAGTACCTGTTTTCTAGAATTTGCTAGCTACTTTAAGAGAATTACTTTCATTTACCTTTATCTTAAATTGAAATAACACAATTATAATCTTTCTCAGCTATTAAGGGAATGAGGAAACTTGTAGGGTGATTTTAAAATTATTCCCGTGGTCTCCCCATAGACTGTTAAAGACCATGGATTTTAAATTTTCAACATGTAAGGCACAAAATTAGTAACTCAGCAACCCTGTCTGAAACACATCTATGTATTCTGGATTTTGTTGCAATTTGTAATTATTTACAAACTCATTAAAAATCTTCAGCTAGACTAGGTGAAATTAAGAACTTTAGTAACTTTCCTAATCATAACCTTGATTTTACTCATTTTATTGTTTCCTAAAATGGTCCCACACTCTACTTTCTTTGTGTGAGAAAAATTCCCACTTACCACTGCCTGGGCTAGAATGCATTTCCTTTAACCAACAAATATCAAGTAGCTATCAGTTGCTTAAAACCAAGCCTTTCAAAGATGGCACCTGAAGTGCTCCAGAGCAATCATGTGACACTCACAGTAGTGATGCCTCCTTATCAAATATGGAACCTGCTTAGAGTTCCCCCTGACATGCTCCAGAGCAAGCACATGACACTCAACAAGCCGTGTTGCCCCTTTGGTAGTTAGGCTTTGTCTTTGTGGGAAAGTGGGGAGAGCATGCTCCCAGGGAGAGGAGACAGAAGAGCAACCAGAACCACTATTAGCTACTGAAAGGTTCTTTAACCTGATAGTTAAGAAAATGTACTTCACTGGGAATGAAAGGAGCTGACCTACCTCTTGTATGGTGGGAACATCAACAGCTGAGTGTACCAGCCTCCGGTACATGGGGTGCTTGTTGTCCTTACCCTTTTTATTCAGATCGATAGCCTGCAAGGTTGTCAGACACACAATTTTAATGTGGGTAAAGAGAGACAGGTAAGTGCATAATATATTTTTATCTTTTTTTTGCAGTTTTTGGCTGGGGCTGGGTTTGAACCCGCCATCCCTTCAGCATATGGGGTCGGTGTCCTACTCCTTTGAGCCGCAGGCGCCGGCCAATATTTTTTATCTTTAAAGAGAAACTTTACAGGAAGCACTTTAAAATTTAACAGAAAAATGTATATGTACTAGATAGTTTATTGCAGCATTCCTTATGGTTTTGGTAGAAAAAATATTTATTTAGAAATATTCCATTTCATTTTAAACACTAATCATCAATGAAAATGTTCATCCTAGCCAGGCACGGTGACTCACGCCTATAATCCTAGCACTCTGGGAGGCCGAGGTGGGTGGACTGCTTGACCTGACAAGTTCAAGACCAGCCTAACCAAAAGCAAGACCCTGTCTCTACTAAAAATAGAAAAACTGAGGCTAGAGGACCACTTGAGCCTGTGAGTTATGACTCCTCAGCACTCTACCCAGGGCAACAGCTTGAGACTCTGTCTCAAAAAAAAAAAAAGTTTGTTCTCCCCTAATGAAATTTTAAAATATAAATGTTTCTAATCCACTGCAATTACAAAAATGCCTGTGTTAAAAACAAAGACAAAACAAAAAGCTAAGAGCCTACTACAGAGCCCCCCACTGCAGAGAGGAAACAGGACAGGGTGCTCTGCCATGTCTGTCACTCCTCAGTCTTGCTGTGAAACAGCAGACCAGGGTCAAGCATGTTTGGGGAGATTCCGGAAGATGCCTCATCAGGACTCACCCTCTCCTTCATGCGGGAGACAATGAATCTCAAGTATGTGCCCATCTCCTGTTTGTTTGTATTCTTCTTTTTGATGCTCTGTTAGAAAAGAAGAGTTTTGAAAATAATATAAAATCTGATCATTCACATGCCTATTTCATGTAAAAGATATATGTAACAAGCATATAGCATGTAAGGATTTTATTAGAAGCTACACTATTTCCAACATATTTGCATAACAAAACGTATTTAATAAAGTGAGAACTGAGAAATATTATGTTGTCATTTATATAATGCTTTAGATTATATATTTTTTCTTTTCTTGGTATTTTAAAACTTCAACCAATTTTCAGATAAAAAATAGACATAATGGAGAATCATTTATTTTATAAAAAAAATACCTGTGGCTAAAGTCCTTTAGGGAAGATCTTAAATTAGCAATATTGAATGGTGAATTTCAATGTAATATTATTCTTTCTAAAAGGGTGATTTTAAAAATCTATTTCAATTATTAATTATATATAGTACAGCTACACACTAACACATCTACAAGAAAAATGATATCTATTATATTATGTTAAGGATCTATTCAATGATAACTCCAATTTCTCAGTCTGGCCTATAAGCTGATTAGGTTCTTCAATTTCTTTCTCGGAAAATCTAACTTCCAATGGAAAAACATGGGATTCTACCTTTTATGTCATTTCAAGAAGGAAAGGCAAGACAATGGATACCCAACTATAATTAAACCTTGACGCAGAGGAACTGAGCAAGTTTGGCCATTGGTTGGCTGGTTGTCTGTTTTTTGACACAGAGGGTCACTCTTGCTCAGCCTGGGCTCTGCCTTTTGGCCTCAAGTGTTCCTTCCACCTCTGACTCTCAACCTGCTGGGGTTACAGGACTGAGCTACCATTCCTGGCCCAATCTAGGCTCTTTTTAATGGATACTTGAACTTTTTTAGGCCACTGGATTATAACTCTTTGCCCAGTGGTATAATTCAAGGTCATTTTAATATGCTAAATGTGCTAGAGGAAAGAGAAATTCTCATGTAACTGAGAATTTTTAGCTGGGGCTTATGTGAACCGATTATATATACATCCCACACACATATGTATGCATGCATCTAGTACACATACATATTAAGATAGTGGACTAAACAGAGAAAAAGAGTTTTATTAGCCAGAAACTTAATTGAATTTCATAAATTTAATGTTTTAGGTGCTAATCTCCCGACTTCTGCTTCTTGCCTGGTTCTCTGCAATGTGCATACGCAGTCCAAGCTTCCTCCTCATGCAACATCAGGACTCATGTGCAGCCTCTAATCTATGCCAATCACAGAATAGGTCTCCCACTCCACCTGTGCATCAGATATGGACTTTCACACTGCACAGCTGGACCACCTGGAGGGGGGGCCTTATTCACTTATGTGTTTACTAATTCCTCAGGTGGTTATGATACTTGCCAAGAATGAACACCAATGGTAGAGATACACAGTTTCCTAAACCCCAGGGTTATAGTCTTTGGGGGAAGGAAAAGTGATATAGTTTGAGAATCTCCTCTCTTTTAAAAAATAAATTGTAACAAATAGATTTAACTGAATTTCAAATGAATAACATCGCCACATGAAAGGGGAAATGAAGAACTCAAGTACTTTACAAATATAGTACCTGATGGCAGTGCTTAGACAGACAAGACCTTCAAGCAAAAATTGAATTCTAGTTTGTAAGTGGGTTTCATCAGCTGTACTGTTCAGTAATTCCTCTTCTTGTAATTAGAACATTTTTTCAATTGACAAGATAAAAATGGTGTATTCTTATGGCACACATGATGTTTTGAAATATGTATACACTGTGGAACAGCTAAACTGAGGTAATTATCATACACATCATCTCTCACACATCATTTATGGTGAGAACATGTAAAAATCTCTCTCACTTTTACCTAGATTCACCAGTGCTTCTCACACACACAGGCAATTGGAAACTCTCAGCAGATGCTCACAGGTCAGAGCACAGTGGAGAATGAGATTCTGTGTTTGCATCTCATGCAGGATGCAAAGAAGCCCTTGAGGGAGCCTCCAACCAGCTGTCATTGCTTTTGGACAAAGGTCCTTAGGAAGAGGGTGGGAGATGTCTACTTTTTTCTTAGCACTTATAAGATCTATATTCCTTTAGAAAGAGGGAAGAATAAAAATAAATGCTTCTAGCTAGGTGGCCTACTATTATGCCAACTCAAAACATTTTGAGTACACTATTAAAACTGATTTTAAATATCAATCACATTATTAAATTATGCATTTGTCAGATATGAAAGCAATCTATACCAGCAGAAGTCTTGTAATACCATCAATTGGATAGTTCTTTTAATAGGAAACATACTATTCAGAGGAAATATCCAATCAATATTTTAGGTAGTACTGAAATATAATTTTAAGTGCACTAAATGCAGTGCCCAGCCCTCCCATCAATTAAACAGGTCTCCTCTCTGGAGGAAGAAGGTCCACACAGCAGGGGCAAGGGCCTGAGGACTGAAGACTTGCCTCCCTGTGTCTGGCACAAGACGGTATGTATAGGGATGTTTTATCCTTTCTCAATTTAAACATAAACCTATGAAGTACTTAACTCTGTTAAACTGAATCTAACCTCTCTTGTTTATAAAGCCTTAGTAAAGACACCAATCCAACATTTCTACATGGCAATGATTATGCATTGTTACAATCAGAATTTTGTATCAGAATTAGTATCTGTATAGTTAAAATATACCAACTAGATTTTTCTTTCTTTGAAACAAACACAAAATATTGAAATAATTTGGGAGCCATATGAGGAACCTTATTTATTCTGTTTAGATCAACTTGTGTACTAACTTGTCCGTGTAATGACCTAATCAGCTTCTACTCTTTCCACAGAGAATCTATATAGATTGTGGATATCACCTACTCCCACATACTGTGGTTTTGTCTGTTGAAACATTTTTAAATGAATTGCTGGTTTAGTGTAACCATGTGTGACAACATTTCTTATTTTGGGAAGACCGAGTGTGTGGAGCCCATGCTGAGGGGCTTAACTTCGCTAACTAAATGCTATAATAGAGAATGGAAATCTTATTTTGTGTCATATTTGAATTTGCTTAGAGCTAGCCTGCTAGAATCTCTCTTTCCTTCTCTAAGTGCAATTAAAAGGCGGGGATGTGAGCCTAGAAAAGTGACTATTTCAGCAAAGTGTGAAAGGAAACACTGCGGCTATCCAGTCTTCTCAACTCTGCTTGATGAAACTGCCCAGAATTTTTCCCCAATAGTACCTTCTCTACTATTCCAGGAAAGTCTTATCAAACTACTCAGATTTAGCTATCCAACATCAGTGTTTATTGCATTAGAACCATGTAAGAAGCCTTTAAAAAGCACTATTATTAAGTCTACTAATAAGTTCTGGAACGGCCAAAACCTATGATGGAAAACAGAACAGCAGCTATGTTTGGGGTAGGGGCACAGGCTATGTTTCTGGGCTGGGACAAAGGGGCCTCCTGTGGCTGGATGGGAGTGGGTCACACTGGTGCAGTCTTTTTTTTTTTTTTTGAGATGGAGCCTCAAGCTGTCATCCTGGATAGAGTGCCATGGCATCACAGCTCACAGCAATCTCCAGTTCCTGGGCTCAAGCGAGTCTCCTGCCTCTGCCTCCCAAGTAGCTGGGACCACAGGCGCCCGCCACAACGCCCGGCCATTTTATGGTTGCAGCCGTCGTTGTTGTTTGGCGGGCCCAGGCTGGATTCAAACCCGCCAGCTCAGGTGTATGTGGCTGGCGCCTCTGCCCGTTGAGCCACAGGTGCAGAGCCAGGTACAGTCTTTTGTCTGTCCCCTCAGTGGTGCCCTGAGGATGTGTGTACACCCCTGTAATGTCCACTGTACCTCTGAGGAAAAGCCCACCAGTATCTGGGCTCTACCCACAGAGATTCTGATCAGTGGCTGCAGGAGGGGCTTAGGCATGCATATTCCTAAAAGCGCCAGGTGTCCCTACCACACAGGTCTGACTGAGAAGAACTGCCCCAATTCCATGAAAAAGGCTTCTCCCTCGTACACACAAACACAGGCACGCACTGGTGCTTTGTCTGATTTTAACCTTTGCTGCTGTACTGAGGTGTAAAGTTGGGTATCTCCAAAAGTTCTTTTTTAGAGGGCCCTTGGTGTTAACTTTTTCCTGTAAATCCTCACTCATCACATCTCATTCAATCTTAGTCTATTTACTCATACAAACAGAAATACTTCTCTCTTACTGCATGTGCCAAAAATGCTGTGGTGGCTGTTTCACATATTATATGTTCTTTTCAATTATTATGATTCAGGCTGTATAGGACTGATCAAAAGGAGTTTCACAGCCAAAGAAGATAATTTTGTTGAAAGCTTCCTCAGTGCTTTCTTATTTTTTTCACTTGCTGCCTAATACATGTAATACATCTTTTCTGGTGATAAATAAGGGATTCTATTCTAGACATTAGAAAACAATTCTTGGCTGCAGCTGCCATCTCAGCTGCCTCGCCCATGCTACTGGCCTCCCACCACCGCCCATGGGCCACCGTCCACCCTGCACAGGACTATTTCAAGAGAGAAGCTCCTTACATAGTTCCCTGTAAATACCTACGTCTGGGATTTTCTAGATCATATAAAGAAGAGACACAGCAGAAAGTGGCATGTTGCGTTGGGAGTCAGTTGTTGCAGTCTCGCTGCACTGGAGCAGAAGAGGAAGCAGAAGTGCAGAACACAGCTGGAGAGCCAGAGACCCTGGGCAGAGTCAAAGGTCAGATGATATGTAATGCAAGTCCAGCCAAGAGAGGAAAGATGAAAGCATGCTTGTTTCTAAAACATAATGTTGGGGGCCTAATGTGGCCCCACATGAATTCCTGTCCCTTCGCTTTCTCCTCTCCTTCTAGCAAGCTGTGGAATCTTCCTCCCTGTACTCCCAGACAAAAAGAGGCCTCCACCTGCCCTTGATGTCAAGACCACCTTTGCACTGCCCAGACAGGTCCCATCCTTTTCAGTCAACCTGGTCTGAATCTCTCAGTCCCAGTCTCCTTTCCTGGTGTCACTGTACCACCTTTCACATCTGAAGACATCCACACTCAGATTCATGGTACAGTCTACTCTGAAATGAACAAATAATAAAACAAGCAAAAAAGAAAGGAAGGAAGGGAAGGAAGGGAAGAAAGAAAGGAGGGAAGAAAGGAAGGAGGGAGGGAAGGAAGGAGGGAGGGAAGGAAGGAGGGAGGGAGGGAGGGAGGGAGGGAGGGAGGGAGGGAGGGAAGGAAGGAAGGAAGGAAGGAAGGAAGGAAGGAAGGAAGGAAGGAAGGAAGGAAACAAACCATTCTCAAGCTAGAAAGTGCAGGGTGGCCCCAGATGCAGCATTCTGCACCTCACAGGGCTGTCAGAGTGCTTTCTTGGTGACCCAAAGCCAACAAGTAATGGCCCTCAACGGAACAAAAATATCTCCCCAAAATTGTAGAAACAAAACATACGCTGTGAGATGCTTTCACACTTGATAATCTTATGGATTTTCTTTCTGACACTTTAAAGTTATAATTTAGAAACTTAGTATTTCACAAAGGAACTTGATAGAGCACTGTAAGGGTTCTGGGGTTCCGTGGGCAACGTACTATGGGGCTGTCTTCTGGGGCATTGACAGCACAGTTTCAGATGCTGCCTATCAGCCAGACCAAGACATTGCAACAGCTTGAGAAAGAGCTACTATAAGAAAAAGTGAAGAAAACACTTGTAAGGTAAACACTATTCTGTTTGTAACAAAATTAAGTAGTTAATTTTTGACAAGATTGCAAAAACATAAAAACAATGTTCCATAATATTTACAAATTATGTTCCTCAGGATTTGAATTATCCCTGCCCCCTACTTACAGGCCCCAGGTTTCCCCGTAAGTGTTTAGGTCAAAATCTACCATAAGAAGTCCAGTAATTATGGCACCAGCTCATATCTCCTGGCAGCATACAGAGTAATTTTGTTCACCATATATAATCAAGATAGGAATCTTCTATGACATGGCAAAGTTGTTGTCATTTCAAAATAACAATAATCACGTAGCTGGCTCGGCACCTGTGGTTCAACGGGCTAAGGCGCCAGCCACATACACCTGAGCTGGCGGGTTCAAATCCAGCCCAGGACCGCCAAACAACAATGACAGCTGCAACCAAAAAATGGCCGGGCGTTGTGGCGGGGACCTGTAGTCCCAGCTACTTGGGAGGCGGAGGCAAGAAACTTGCTTGAGCCCAGGAATTGGAGGTTGCTGTGAGTTGTGATGCCACGGCACTCTATCCAGGGTCACAGCTTGAGGCTCTGTCTCAAAAAAAAAAAAAAATAATCATGTAGCTGAAGCAGTATTAGTAACTATGTAGGACAGTGACTGAATTGGGTCTTCTTAGTAGGTTATACGTCCAAGGGTCCACCCTCCTTTACTTGCAGGATATAGAAAATCCGGAATGAACACCTTTAACAAGGAATTCTTGTCTTTTTTTTTTAGAGATGGAGACTCACTTTATCACCCTTAGTAGAGTGCTATAGAATCATAGCTCACAGCAACCTCCAACTCCTGTGCTGAGGTGATTCTCTTGTCTTAGCCTCCGGAGTAGCCAGGACTACAGGCGCCCACAACAACACCAGACTATTTTTTGTTGCAGTTTGACCGGGGCCGGGTTCGAACCAGCCACCCTCAGTAAATGTTCTGGTGCCCTACTCACTGATCCATAGGTGCCGCCCTGAACAAGGAATTTCTAAGTCAGACAAACACTTCCTGGCCTACAATGAATCAGAGGGCTGCAGGTAGGAGAAACAAAGCAAAAACCAAGTAACTCAGTCACAACTGATATCATATAATGTTTTTGCTTAGAAGGCAAAAATCTTCAACATCTCTTGATGCTGTCATAGTTGATTATTGATAATGATGCCCAATGATCATAAGTTGAAAGAATCTTCTGGATTGAAAGCTTTTCTTGGTCTAGAGTTCGCAATTCTTCCCAAAGACCTAGCTTTTTATTCTTAGAAACATATTTTGACAGAGAATAAATCTGTAAAAATCGTTGTTATTTCAGTATACTGAGTATCCAAAAGAAAGAAAGAAGTGTAAAATAAGGAATCTAGATGTCTTTTTTTTAGGTACATATATTTATGCTGTTAAATTTCACCCACATCTGTGATTAAACAAGGTAAGGGCTTCCCAATGTCCAGAATGTTCTTTCCACAGCAACTAGAATAGAATTCAACAAACTTTCTGTAAAGGTCCAGGTAATAAATATTTTAGGCTTTGTGATCATACAGTTGTACTCTGTCTTAAGTACTCAACTCTGCTGTTCTAGTGACAAAACAGTTATAATAGAGTGTTAATGTGTTCTAAGAAAAGTTTGACTCTGAAATTTTTTATAACTTTCATGTGTCACAAAATATTATTCCTCTTTTCATTTTTCTTCAACAGTCTAAAAAGTAAAACTGTTCTGGGTGGCGCCTGTAGCTCAAAGGAGTAGGGTGCTGGCCCCAGCCCCATATACAGGAGGTGGCAGATTCAAACCCAGCCCAGGCCAAAAACTGCAAAAAAAGAAAAAAAAAAAGTAAAACTGTTCTTAGCTCACAGTCAGTACAAAAAAATGGGTTAACACCTGAGCTAGACCTCGTGCTATAAAAACAAGAGTCCATGGTGGTCAGTCATGTGCAGTGTGTGGTACAGTGTGCCCCACAGTGATGGCTCAGCAAATGGCAGCTGACAGAGTGCTCAGTGGCCACTGCCAACCAGCTGTGTCACCTACTAAAGAACGATTGTGTGTAGCTGAACTCAAGAATATGCACATCCTGGCTCAGCTCCCGTAGAGCTCAGTGGTTAGGGCGCCAGCCACATACACCAAGGCTGGAGGGTTCGAACCCAGCCCGGGCCTGCTAAACAACAATGACAACAAAAATAGCTGGGTGTGTGGTGGGTGCCTGTAGTCCCAGCTACTTGGGAGGCAAGAGAATCGCTTAAGCCCAACACTTTGAGGTTGCTGTGAGCTGTGACACTATATCACTCTACCAAGAGGTGACATAATAAGATTCTGTCTCAAAGAAGAAAAAAAAGAAAAAAAGAATATGCTCATCCTTACAACATGCAGAATTTATCCATACCCAACTCTGCTTTCACATACTCTAACCAATAGAAGTATATTTGCTTCTGATATGTGAGCCTTTTCCTGGCCAGATGATACTTGAATACCAACTGCTGACTTCTAACAACTGAGCACAGTGTCAGCAACAGCCTCTGGCATCACTGGGTGCATGTACACAGCCCCTGAGGTGCCTGTTGGGTGCAGATTCCAAGCACCCAGCCCCAAAGACTGTCTCAGAGGATCTTGGTGACTCCAGCATAGGTAAGCTCTGGACCTTATTCGGAGAAACCCTAATCTATAAGAAAATCACCTATAGTTTTAGGAAGTAAGCAGCTCATAGATCTCCATAAAAACTCTATAATCATGGAACACAAAAACATCAAAATAAATTTTATCTGCACATAAACTGCTTATGTTGTTCTGGAAATCTAGCTGCTCTGCAGTCTCCTCTGGACCTATATAATAAAAGAGTACAAAGGAGTCACAAAGAATTTACAAAAAACCCCAATAACTGAGAGTTTATAAGGAGAGCTAATCTGTAGGAAGAGGTCTAATCCTGTCACTTTTGCCTGCAACCACTGGAACCCAACCAGCTCAACACTGAAAACCCCTTTCTAAGACCATTTTCTAAAATGATGCCTATGTTCAGTCTTTTGCAGGCCCAACACTGACACACTGAAGTTGACTCCTATCTTTAAGACCAGCAGAGCAGCACATCCCAGCCACTGCCAATGCTAGCGGAACTGTCCATGTGTGCAAGGCACTGAACTGCCCAGGCCTCCGTGCTGTGCCATCTGAGCCCTCAGACACCCCAGTGAGCAATGTTTGCCTTTGAGCTTCTGACAATCTTTCTTTTTAAAATTTAAGTTTAAAAAAGTGAAATTTAAGCTTTAAAACCTCCTTTGAGTTATCACAGTCATGCCTTCTTACAGATAAAAGCTAGAACTTGGAGGATAATTCAAACTGCCAAAAATACCTTGAGGTAGATTCTTAGAGTGTTTTGGCAAGTCAGGCACCCACTCACCTGCTGCCCTGAATCAGGAAGTGGGCCCTATAAAGTCTAATGCACAAGACTTACTTGTGCAGATATGCAAAAACACCATTGAATACTAATATTTATTTATTTTCGCAAAGTCAACTTTCTCTTCTCTAATGGAAGACAATAGGGTTTTTTGTTTGTTTGTTTTGGAGACAGAGTCTCACTTTGTCACCCTTGGTAGAGTGCTGTGGCATCACAGTTCACAGCAACCTCAAACTCTCAGGCTCAATTGATCCTCCTGCCTCAGCCTCCCAAGTAGCTGTGACTACAGGGCTGAAAACAACACTTGTGCTATTTTTAGAGACTGGGTCTGGCTCTGGCTCAGACTCCTCTCAAACTCAGGAGCTCAGGCAATCCATCCTCCTCGGCCTCTCAGAATGCCACTATTACAGGCATGAGCCATCGTGACTAAGATCAAGAGTCCAGGTGATGTGAGCAGCTTTTTGTAGCAGCCAGTCTGGGGTGAGTTAGCAACTATTGAAGTATCTCAAATTAATTCTACAGGCCACATAACTGAGTGTAATAGAAACAGAATATGGTATTTCTAAACCCTCTACACCCACAGATTCATAGAAATACTGCTACAATGCTAGCTACACATTAGCTATGAAGTTAGAAGGGTGCTATGCATGTCAGGAACTTTATCATTGATCTTAATGTACTTTTTTGGGTAACTTTAAACTCTTTTAAGGCTTGCCATAGGATTTAGGAAGAAGAGAGGGAAATCAGAAACATTTTATGGAAGACAGGGTCTATGCCTACTTGCTCCTTTCCCCTTCTATGTAACACTAGTCTGTAAAGAAAGCACACGATTGAAAAGGCAGAGCAGAAGATCTTCCTCAGAAGAGTGAGTCTTTCCATCCTTTTCAGAAAATACCTTAAAATCTCTCTTTTTTCAAAGTGATTTTATCACTTGTTCTTTGTGTACAGGAGCCAACATCCAGCCAATGGGAACACTGACTCCCTCTCCACTCCCTGCCACCCTCCTGTGCATTCAGTACTGCTAGGGAAAACAGGACGATTGTGTATATTTTCAGTCCATCAATACTGGACATGCTAAATGAGTTTTCTATTTATCTAGATTGAGTTGTAATCATCCTGATAGAAGAAGAAGCCCAACTATTATATTCTCAATCCCTTGGAGTTAAAATACAAGATAAAGTTCAGTCGACAGCAGGCGACAGTCCAGAGCAGGCATCAGAGAACTAAGTGTTGCAAATCTGGGACAGCATTTTGGATTAGATGCAAAACCAAAGCATTCTAAAATTATTAATACAATTTTCTCAAATAGGTTCTTTATTTCCTTATCTATATTCATGTTCCTGTATTTTATTAGTAGACTAAGCTGATTCATCATACAATTTGCATATTAATATAAATTTTAAAATTTGTAATTTTTTTTAATAAGACATTATAGAGTGCTTTGACTCTAGAGCTCAGTATGAAGTTATGTTAAAAAAAAATGAGTTAACTGATGACTTCATACTAAGATTATCCTAAAATAAATAAAACTTGTTATTTTAGGATAATTAAACATTAGTAATTTACATTTCTAAGATAACCAGCTTTGAGTAAGGATCAAGCTACAAAGAGGAATAGGAAGGAGGCACAGCCTAGGAGAATCACGCTGTCTACGTATTGGACTTGAATTTCTAGATGTGTTTTCTTTGCTATAGTTTTTGATTGATTTGTTTGTCATTTGGGGAAAATAATTTCTTTCACTGAATTCTAAGTTTAAAGTAAAAGTTTGAAATGATAGTTAAAGCTATTCCTTCATCTTCATCTTAAATTTGTAAGGTTTGCTGTGTTTTTTTATTCTCCCCAACATTTTATATGTAATAAGTAATTTGATTGCCGTATAATCCTAAAATATAGTGATAATTATTTTGGTTATTTGAATTTTTATAGTAAATTCAAATATATGAAAAATCAAGCTTCAAGTGTTAAAATGTAATGGATTTAGACACATGGAAAAAATAATTGATATGCATGCACACCTACATTTTTCTCTCAGTCCCCAAAATTTATTCATTTACTCATTGACCCTAACATTCTTTTCAGTACGTTTCTTTATCAGAAGAAACCAAGTCTTTGATCTATTATTCGTTCATAATTTATCATAGATCACTATTTTTTTTGTCTTTTCTAGCTTCCCCCCAACCCCAGACATAGGGTATCACTCGGTCGCTCAGACTGAGTTGTAGTGACGTTGATGTGGACCCCAGTTTCCTAGGCCAGGGCAATTTCATAAAGAAAATGTACTAACCTTTTACCCCTAATCGGAGGGACTGCATTCATCCATTTGTTAATATACTCATTAACTTTGAAAAGTTGTTTTGTAATCTACCAAGTCCTGGCCGAAAGTAATTCTCAAGACTATATATACCCTTAGACAAAAGACCTATTCAGAGAGTTTCACTTGTGTCTTTCCTTTTGCCGGAAGGTCTGGTGCTTATTACTCCTCCTGTATTATTTTCTGTCTAATAAATTCTATCTTATCACTGATATGTGGTCTGTGAGTTCATTCTTCAAATTCCCGAGATCCAAGAACCTACTGGAGGAAGAAATTCTAGTAACAGCATGATCGTAGTTCACTGCAACCTCCATTTCCCAAGTTCAGGCAAGCCTCCCACCTCAGCCTCCCGAGCTGCTCGTGTTGGCCACCAGAACTGCATTTTTTATTTAAGACACAAAACCTTGCTATGTTGTCCAGGCTGGTCTCAAACTCCTGACCTTAAGTAATCCTCTCACCTTAGCCTCCAAAAGTGTTGGTATTACAGTCAGGAGCCATCATGCCCGATTCTTTCCTAGCCCTTAATAAAAATGCAATAATTCACACTTTTGTTCTGTGCTGATGTTGCTAAACTTGAGGCTTGTGAGACCATCCATGTGGGTGAGCCTCTGTACTTTTATAACTCCTCAATGGTATTACATTGCCTGGGTATATCATTTTATTTGATCAATATTTGGGTTGCTTCCACTGTGGACTTATGAATATTTTTTATGCAAGTTACTTTGTCCACATAGATATTTATTTTTCTTGGGTAAATATTTAGGGGTAGAATAACTGACTCAAAGTGTAGGTGCCTGCTTTTAACTTTAAAAAAAGCTGCCAAAACATTTTCAAGATGGCTGTCCAAGTTAACCTTTCAACCAGTAGTTTTTAAGAATTCGAATTCTTCAACATCCTTGAAATTTGTTATTTAAAGTAATTTTAGTTTAAATAATTCTAGTAGTATTGTGAGCTATCTCATTATAATTTCATTTTGTGGCTCGGCACCTGTAACTCAAGTGTCTAGGGCACCCAGACACATACACTAGAGCTGATGGGTTCGAATCCAGCCCAGGCCCACCAAACGACACCTATAACCAAAATAAATAAATAAACAAATAAATATCCAGGCATTGTGGCAGGTATGTATAGTCCTAGATACTTGGGAGGTTGAGGCAAGAGGATTTCTTGAGCCCAAGAGTTTGAGGTTGCTGTGAACTGTAATGCCACAGCCCTCTACCCAGGGTGACAGCTTGAGACTCTGTCTCAAAAAAAAAAAAAATTACATTTGTATTTACCTGGTGACTGATAATGTTAAGAAGTATTTTGCACATGATTATTGGACTTCTGTATATTATCCTTGCAAAGTGCCTATCCAAGCTTTAAAATTTTTTTTTCTTCTTTTATTTCTTTTATTTTCTTCTTAAAAGTTTTTTGTAGGATTTCTTTTTTATTTTGTAAATTTTCATTATATATTCTTTTTCATACTGACTTCTTGTCATATATATATTTAACAAATTGTTTCATCCATTTTCTCAATGTCTTCCAATGAACACACTATTTAATTTCAATGACATCCAGTTTACATATTTTTAGGTAACTACTGCCTTTTGTATTCTGCCTAAGAAATTCTTGCCTACTAGTTAGGTCCTCCACAAATGAATATTTTCAAATTTTAACCCCCAATGTATTTTTTTAGGTGGTAGGGTCTCTGGAGATAATTAAATCATAAAGATGGAGACCTCATGAATGAGATTAAATTCCATGCAAGAGCGTTCCCAGAGTTCTTGTTCTCTTTCCACCATGCGAGGAAGAAGATGGCAGTTTACAATCTGAAATAAGGCCCTCAGGAGAATCCAACCCTGCTACACTCTTATCTAGGGCATCCTGGCTTCAGAATTGTACAAAATAAATTTCTGTTGTTCATAAGTCACCCAGTCTACAATACTTTTAATATAGCAGCCTGAGCTTACTTAGATACTTCTGTAGTCCTTATTTTGCTTTTCTTTTTAAAAGGTAACGTTAATGAATATAGTGATCTTTCTTGACAGTTTTTGAAAGCTTTGGTTATATTATTCTGACCACATTTTCTTCTAAGAAGTCATCTTTTATTAGTCAGGTTCCTTTGCAATATTTAGTGATTAAACATTTTTAGTAAAGGCATCAATCTGATCCAACATTAGAGAACATTCTAAGCAGATTAGTTTTTGTAAGAGATGATTTTGGTTTCTAGGGTGAAAACAGGTCCCACGGATAAGTTTTCCTTTTGAAATTTTAAACTTATACAAAATGATTATACACAAAACAAATGGTTCCATTGTGTTCTTATAGGAAGTGATTGCGAGTAAAAAATCTTGGCCTTTTATCTTAGAACCGTTTTGTGGACTCCGATTTATTTATATTTCACATTTGATTCTTTTTTTTTTTTTTGCGATCTTTGGCTGGGGCTGTGTTTGAACCTGCCACCTCCGGCATATGGGGCCAGCGCCTTACTCCTTTGAGCCACAGGCATCACCCACATTTGATTCATCTTTAATTTAACTCATTCATTTTTCTAAATACTGCTTCTGCCACCATCTTTTGCAGTTTTCTGTCTGCAAAAACACAAAGCAACGCTCAACTGGATTTTCTGATCTGTATTTTTGCTTATGTCTATAACTGTCTGAAACACTACAGTCAGAGTTATCTCAGTGTTGGGGTCCCAAGCTGAACTGGGGTCCTTGGCTAAGCTGGGGGCTGATAAGGGAGACAGCCCTGAAAGACCAAGGAGACTTCACACCCACTTAATGCATGAAGTCTGAGAAGTCTGGAGAGGCTTACACTGTTCCATGCACTGAGTGGTGGACTGAGGCAGTGCAGCACCTTTCCAATCACTCAGGGGTCTTTTATTGTGCTCAAATGGAATATCTAAAAAGGTTTGATAGCATATATGTGGAAAAGGGGAGAGGGAAAGCAGGTTTAGCCCCTGCAGGAAAGCTGATCAGGAGTTTTAACTTGCCTCTTCTGCTGATTTCCCACGTAGGGATTGTCCTGCTGAAGTTCTCCTGAGCGGGCTGCCTCCAGCTCCCTGTCCTCCTCCGTGTCTGGGGGGAGCTGCAGAGATGACCCCTGTGCTTTACTCGGTATTGGAGGGCTAGTGGAGAGATCAGTCTATCTCGCTCCCATGTCTCAGTGCTGTGCAAATTTATATTTTTTCTGCTTGGCAAGTTTTAATGACTTTCTATTGCCTTTACTGCAAAAATAAAGCACATTTATCTATTTGAGACCCTCTCCAATGTCTGTCTGATCCATGTTCATTTTGATTACTTATATCTCAATTTCTTTCTTTTTATGTTCTAAGCCCTAGCTATTCTAAACTTCTTTTCTTTATTGAAAACATTATATTCATTCTTATCTCTGAAGTTTTATATAAATTTCTTCTGCATGGAACTAAAGCTCACTTCTCTTTTCTCCTACTGTCTCGACATCGTGTTATTACCTCCTTCCTCACTCTTTCTGAGTTTTCATCTGTATTCTCTAACGTAGGCACTTAGTGATATGTAATTTTCTTAATAAAATTTTTATCTCTGAAAGTAGAGGCCATTGCTCCTTTGAACATTGTTGTTTTCATCAGTTATCATGGTAAATAAAACAATATTAATTATTTTTTGAATATCACTCCCAGAATTTGTACTTTATCCTAAAAATAAATTATATGAAAGCATTTAATACTAATATTTGAAAATATATGCTTATGAAATTGTAATGATGTAACTTGAAGGTTTACAACTTACCTATAAAATTATTTATATATATTTAAATTTATTTATTTATTTATTTATCTTTTGCATTTTGGCCAGGGCAGGGTTTGAACCTGCCACCTCCAGCATATGAGGACGGTGCTCTACTCCTTTGAGCCACAGGTGTCACACCTAATTTTAACAATTTAGTCAGATTTAGCAAAACACTATTTACATAAAAATGTTGGATCAAGACTCCAAACTGGTTTTATGCACCTCAAAAACTCAAGCCCAAATTTTTTAAGTTCCACTTTCATTTAGAAGGTATAAATGTGTATAAAGGAAAATATAGCAAATTTTTATTTTTTCCTTTATGAAAAGAATACTATTATAATTTTAAAAATTTTATTATGTAGCCAATAGAAAATGAGGTAAATATATATATATATGTTTGTGTGTGTGTATATATATCCACACATGTATATATATATTTGTATTATATATATATGTGTAAGTATATATATAAAATATGTATTTGATTGAATACAGTTTGCAAAATGTGTAAAACAGCTTTTGATTATCAGAACTTATTTTTTTATTTACACTATGAGTAATTTTATTAATTTCTCAATTTTACCGTTTTTCCCTCCTACAACAGTCTGTGAGATTTCTCTTGACTAGCTAAGATAATTAAACATTTTATATACTGGTAATTTTACTTAAAACAAAATTAGTGAGGTCATATTCGATGAAAGGTTTACGGAACAAAATTGTTGAATAAATTTGGAATGTGAAAGTAAAAAAAAATTATGTTTAGAAATAAATCTTTTAGAGTTATTAATTTATCTATTCAGTTTTGTAGCAACAAATAAGGTAAAAAGTCAACAATTTCTTACATTCAGTGAAATAATGCCAATTATTTGGTGGTGCAGATATAAATAAATAAAAATACAGTGTTTTGGAAATAGTTATTTTGTGAATAAATTGATGTTATTTTCTCTTAAAGTCATCAAAATAAAGTGTAAGAATAATTATCATATGCTTTTATATTAATTTATTTAGAGGAAAATAGTGTTTTTGTGGTTAGAAAGAATATTAACACGATAGCTTCCTTCTCTTTTCAAGACATTTATTAATTCCAAAATAGCCTCATTCCTCCTAGTAATATTTTTCCTCCTGTGTTAAAAATCTTGATTAATAATGTCTTTATTCAAATAGAACTAATTAGACTTCTTTCCTCTTCTTTCCATAATTCAATAAATATTTGAATATTTTTATTCTACCCTTGAAGTCTCACGTTAATTCCCTTTTTTATATCTCTGCTCTTACAATGTCTGTACAATTCTTCCTTAACTTCTGTGATAAATTCATACCCAAATTATTCTGCCAAGACTCCATTTTTCTCACACTGTTGTCAGGGTTACATTTTATACCTTGTCACTTTCCCTCTGATGACATGAATGATGTCCTATGACATCAGGATAAAGTCTAATCCTTTTAACACAGCTTGAGATGATAATCTGTATTAGACTATCCTGTAATCCCTTCAAAGTATGCTGATCAAGTTGTTTATTCTAAGAGGCTTTTCATTAAAAAACCTTGTAGATCGATTTGCATGTAATGGACAAAAAATAAGGTATGTCTCTAAGTATTCTCCAAATATCTTTCCAAAAGGAATGTACTAGTTTGCACTCAGTCCTAATATGAAGCTAATTTATAGCTTTCATATGAAGGCTAAAACCCAATTATAGCACAGGAATACAGGGAAAGGGGAAAGGGAGGGGAGGGGCCTGGGGAGGATGGGTGGCGGGAGGGCAATGAGTGGGACCACACCTACGGAGCATCTGAGCAGGGGACTGGGGAAACTTATTACAGGTAGAGTATTAATGTCTTTATATAGTGA
>CAUYON010136394.1:0-20390 GCA_963573935.1 Arctocebus calabarensis
CCGAAGGTGGCGGGTTCAAGCCCGGCCTCGGCCGAACTGCAAAACAAAAAAATAGCCGGGCGCTGTGGCAGGCGCCTGTAGTCCCAGCTACTCAGGAGGCTGAGGCAAGAGAATCGCTTGAGCCCAAGAGCTGGAGGTTGCTGTGAGCAATGTGACGCCACGGCGCTCTACCCAGGGCGATAAAGTGAGACTTTGTCTCTACAAAAAAAAAAAAAAAGAAGGAATACTTCACAACACATTCTATGAAGCAAATATCACCCTGATCCGCAAACCAGGAAAGCAATCCAACAAAGAAAGAAAATTATAGACCAATATCATTAATGAATATTGATGCAAAAATATTCAATAAGATCTTAACAAACAGAATCCAACAACACATAAAAAAATTATACACCATGATCAAGTTGGTTTTATTCCAGAGTTACAGGGTTGTTTCAACATACACAAACCTATAAATGTAATATATCACATAAATAAAATAAAAACAAAAAACATATGATTCTATCAATTGATGCAGAAAAAGCTTCTGATAACATTCAGCATCCTTTCATGATCAGAACACTTAAGAAAATAGGCATAGATGGGACATTCTTAAACTAATAGAGGCTATTTACAACAAATCATATTGAATGGAATAAAATTAAAAACATTTCCATTCAGATCAGGAACTAAGCAAGGATGCCCACTGTCTCCACTACTATTCAACATAGTAATGGAAGTCTTAGACATCACAATCAGGCAAGAGAAGGAGATCAAGGGTATCCAAATAGGGTTAGAGGAGAAAAAACTCTCACTCTTTGCAGAAGTTATGATCCTATACCTGGAAAATCCCAGGGATTCAACTACAAAACTCTTAGAAGTGATCACAAAATAACAGCAGTGTCTCAGGATATAAAATCAATACTCACAAATCAGTAGCTTTTATGTATGCCAACAATAGTCAAGCAGAAAATATAGTCAAGGACTCTATTTCTTTTATAGTAGTGCCAAAGAAGATGAAACATCTGGGGATTTACCTAACAAAGGACATGAAATATCTCTATAAAGAAAATTATGAAACTCTGAGAAAAGAAATAGCTAAAGATGTTAACAAATGGAAAAACATACCACGCTCGTGGCTGGGAAGAATCAACATTGTTAAAATGTCCATACTACTCAAAGCAATCTACAGATTTAATGCAATCCCTATTAAAGCACTTTAAAGAGCTTGAAAAAATAGTGCTTTGTTTTACATGGAATCAGAAAAAAACCTCGAATAACCAATACATTACTCAGAAATAAAAACAAATGAGTAGGTATCACGTTACCATACTTCAGGCTATACTATAAATCTATCATGATCAAACAGCATGGTACTGGCACAAAAACAGAGAGGTAGATTTATGGAACAGAATAGAGAACCAAGAGATGAACTCAGCTACTTATTCATTTATCTTTGACAAGCCTATCAAAAACATTCAGTGGGGGAAAGACTCCCTATTTAACAAATGGTGCTGTATGAACTGGTTGGTGACCTGAAGAAGACTGAAACTGGAACCCCACCTTCACCATTAAGAAAAATTGATTCAAAAAAAAAAAAAAAGAAAGGAAAATTGATTCTCTGGGCGGCGCCTGTGGCTCAAAGGAGTAGGGCGCCGGCCCCATATGCTGGAGGTGGTAGATTCAAACCCAGCCCCAGCCAAAAACTGCAAAAAGAAAAAAAAATCTCATAAAAATTGATTCTCACTGGATAAAATATTAAGACATGAAACTACAAAGATACTAGAAAAGAGTACAGGGAAAACACTTGAAGAAATCTGCCTGGGAGAATATTTTATGAGGAGGACACCCCAGGCAATTGAAGCAACACCTAAAATACATTACTGGGATCTGATCAAACTAAAAAGCTTTTGCACAGCCAAGAGCAGAGTAAGTAAAGCAAACAGACAACCTTCAGAATGGGAGAAGATTTTTGCAGGTTATGCTTTCAACAAAGGTCTGATAACGAGAATCTACAGAGAACTCAAACTAATCAATGAGAAAGGAACAAATAACCCATTTCTATGTGGGCAACAGACTTGAACAGAAACTTCACTTTTGAAGATAGGCGCATGGCCTACAAAACATGAGAAAATGCTCATCATCTTTAATCATCAGAGAAATGCAAATTAAAACCACTTTGAGATATCATCTAACTGCAGTACTATTAGCCCACGTCACAAAATCCCACAACTACAGATGTTGGCATGGATGTTAAGAAAAGGGAACACTTCTACAATGCTCGTGGGAATGCAAGCTACCACAACCTTTTTGGAAAGAATATTGGAGAATACTCAAGGAACTAAAAGTAGACTTACAATTCCTCTACTAGGTAGATACTCAGATGATTAAAAATCATTTTGCAACAAAGACATTTCCACCAGGATTTTTACTTAAGCCCAATTCATCATTGCCAATACATGGAAATAACCCAAGGCCCATCAACCCATGAATGGATTAACAAATTGTGGTATGTGTACACCATGAAATACTATGCAGTCATAAAAAAGATGGAGACTTCACATCTTTTCTGTTTACTTGGATAGAGCTGGAACATTATCTTTTTAGCAAAGTATCTCAAGAATGGGGGAAAAAAAGTATCCAATGTACTCAATACTACCAAGAAATCAATATATAATCACTTAAACAAAAATTTATACAAATGGTAAAACATAACCATAGTCCAGAAAGTAGAAGGGGAGAGGAGAGAGAGGGAAGGGTATTTGAGGACACCTCACCTAATGTACATGATACAATGGTACATCTCAAAACTATTAAGAAAAGAGTATAGTTGTCTTCCTACAACAAATAAGTAAGCGAGGTGATGGATGTTTTAATCAGTTCAATGTAAGCATTTCACATTGAATATGAAATCAGTGAACCCCATAAATGCATCAATGTACATAGTTATGATTTAATAAAAAAAATACTGCAAGAAAACTAAAATGTCAACCTAGAATTTTGTCTGAGTAAAAATAGCCTTCAAAAATGAAGGTGAAGGGCGGCACCTGTTGTTCAGTGAGTAGGGCACGGGCCCCATATACCAGAGGTGGCAGGTTCAAACCCGGCCATGGAAAAAAACTGGAAAAAAAATAAAGGTGAAATTAAAGACTTTTGAGACATACAAAAGCTAAAAGCATTTAACAAAACTAGATTAGTAATAAAAGTAATGAAAAAAGTCTCTGTTTTAAGTAGAAGAAAAATGATATACATGGAAATATGGATCTACACAAAACAATAATGGGCACTGGAGATAGTAACTAAGGGGATAAACACATAAACGCCATTACCCTGATTATTTAAATGTCTTTAAGAAATAACTTTAAAGTAAAATAAGAACAATATGCTATGGAGTATATAACATATATAGTAGTAAAATGAATAAAAATACCACAGGCAAGGAGGAAAGAAATGTAAGTACACTGTTATAAAGTTTTCATATAATACATGAAATGGCATAACTGTACTTGAAAATAGATTGTGATAAGCTAAATATTATACTTTAACCCCTAACACAATGACTAACATAACAAAACATTGTAACTAATAAGCCCACAAAAGAGGTAAACAGGAATTTCAATATACAATTCAAAAGATGTCAGAAAAAGAAGAAAAATGGATTTAAAAAGGACAGAAAGAAAACATATGTACATTACAGCAAAGTGGTAGATTTAAATCCAAAATCTAATTAATTACAAAATATAATGATTTTTAATACGGAAATTAAGTGGAAGACTGCCATATTAGAAAGGAAGATATGGCCATATGCTAACTATAAGACATGTACTTTTTTCTATAAGAACACAAAAAAAGTTAAAAATAAAAAGATGGAAAAAAAGGCTCAGTGCCTGTAGCTCAGCGGCTAGGGTGCCAGCCACATACACCAGTGCTTGTGGATTTGAACCTGGCCCAGGGCAGTTAAGCAGCATTGACATCTACAACAATAACAATAACAAAAAACAGCTGGGAAATGTGGCAGGCACCTGTAGTCCCAGCTACACGGGAGGCTGAGGCAACAGAATGGCTTGAGCCCAAGAGTTTGAGGTTGCTGTGAGCTTGACACCATAGCACTCTCCCAAGGGCGACATGGTGAGACTCTTTCTCAAAAAAAAAAAAAAAAAAAAAATGGGAAAAGATGTATTATACTAACACTAAACAAAAGAAAGCTGCAGTGACTGTATCAACATCAAAAAAGTTTACTTCAGATCAAAGAATATTATTAGGAATTTAAAGGAAAGTTATTTCATAATAACAAAGGTGTAAATTCACCCAGAGGACATTGCAATACTAATCAATTATGTATTTAATAATAGTTTCAGAATATTTAAAGGAAAAATGATAGAACTACAAGGATAAAAGACAAATCCATAATTAATGTTGGGGATTTCAATAACTTTTTCTTAACTGATAGAATAAGGAAACAGAAAAAATGTAAGGTATTAAAGATTAAACATTTATCAATCAACTTAAAATAGTTTGACATTTATATAATATTCTAACCCAAAACTGCAGAATACATATTTTTTTCAAGTTCCTGTAAGATTTTTATCATGCTAGACCATCTTCTGGGCCATAAAAAGCTCAATTTCAACCATCCAATTCATACAAAGTACTTCTGACTACAAGAGATATAAACAAGCAAAACAAACAAATTACAAAAGCAGCGATATAAATGAGCAATAAATACTTAAAATATTGTTCAACATCACTAGTTTAATTCATGAAATGCAAAATGAAATAATCTGATAAAATTTATTCTTATTAGGTTAGTAAAGATTAGATAAACTGATAATGTAAAGTGTTCATAGAAGTAAAGATATTCATGTTTTCCTTGTGGGAATGCAAATAGATAAAAACTTCTGGGAAGACAGTATATTAAAAGCTTGAAATGTAGGGCAGCGCCTGTGGCTCAAAGAAGTAGGGCACAGGCCCCATATACCGGAGGCGGTGGGTTCAAACCTGGCCCCGGCCAAAAAAAAAAAAAAAAGACCTTTAAATGTGCATTCATGTTTTAAGTCACCAATAACATGCCTTTAAGCATATAAGAAAATAACACAAACACATAGAATACGTAAAGTTCACCACAACATATATTTAGATTTGGTATGTATGTAAAAATCATTACAATATAGTAAACAAAAACTGCAGATTACTAACAATGTACTTAGTATGATCTTAATTTTGTTAAGAGAAAGTGTTTTTTCTATAGGTAGGAATGAAGGTGGGATGTACTCGCTCATACCAAAAAGAAAATATCAAAGAATTTAAATTATCTTCTTATATTTAATGTAACTATTAAAAAATTTAAGGCCATCTAATACATCTTTTTAGGGGGGCCGGGGCTGGGTTTGAACCCGCCAACTCCAGCATTTGGGGCTGGCGCCCTACTCCTTTGAGCTACAGGCACAGCCCGTCTAATACGTCTTAAAATCAGGAAAAATTACCCACAAACCTATCTCCTTTTTGAACAAAAAAGGAGATGAGAATTAAAAGGGGGCTGAGAAAAGATAGAAGAAATAGGAAAAATACGGAAATTCGTAGTAGTAATTAACAGATCAAAAACTTGTAACATGATGATTTCTATGTGCTAGTCACTGTTGAAACCAACTTACATATATTAACCCATTTAATTCTCACAGTAACCATGGGGTCTTGTTATTACTCATGTTTTACAGATGGGGTAAATGCAACTTAGATGAAGCTAAAGCACTTCCCCCAAGACACAGATCCAGGACTCAAATTCAGATAGTGTGGTTCTAAGAGATTGAACTCTTTTTAACAACTATGCTAATTGATTTCTCTATAGGAAAAAGGCAAATAAAAAGAAATAGGGAACTAACATTTTCTAAGCATTTACATGTCAGCCAGGGCCGAACTGTGGCCCATGAGCTGCATTAAGATTATGTGAGGACTTTTTTTAATCTGTGGTGGTAGACATCAAAAAAATTATCCATAAACCTCCGTTCAACTTTTTTTTTTTTTTATCAACTTTTGTTGGTATTTGTAAATTTAATGTGTGGCTCAAGACCACTCTTCTTCCAATGTCGCTGAGAGAAGACAAAAGGTTGGACACAAAATCAATGCTGATTTTAAAACTTATCCAAAGTCTCACAGCTACTGAGTACTAAAAGTGGGACTCTGACCCAAATCTGCCTAACTTCAAGGCTCATGCTCTTTCAACTCTACCCCACTATCTTGCCAACCAATTTCTGAAGTTTATCACAACTTTCTTCATGTCTGTAATGTCTCAGGGATCATACTGATTGCTAGAATTAGATAGGAATCTTGGACAGTAGCCCAATTACTGATATAAAGCTGTCCAGTCATTTCAGGGCGATTGGCCATTCACCTAAGACCAAAGTACCCAGAATTTTACCAGGTCTTGACTATAAGTTTACGTTCTGCTTAATATCACCAACAGGTAATCATTCCTATTACTTGTGGCTTTGTATATTTAAAGCCCTTTTAAAAAATATAAACATAACAGCAACATATTAAGACCATGTCAATCACCAACTTCATGAGGGCTGGGACCATGTCTCTCATCACTCTTGTATCTCCCAACACGCAACACAGTTCCTGCCACTCATAATTTCAAACTATTCTCCTAATTCATTCACTCAACAAATATTTAATAAACAGCTACTATATGTGCCATGCATTGTACTAAGTGGAGAGATAATGCAGAATACAAAATAAAGTCCCTGGTCTTATGAAATTTGGTTCTGATAAAAAAAATAAACAAAGACCATGTGTATTAGTTCACACCTGTTATCCGAGGCAAGAGGCTGGGAGATTGAGACTAGCCTGGGCAAGATAGCAAGACCCCATTTCTACAAAAAATTTTTTTAAAGTAGCCAAATGTGGTGGTGCATGCCTATAGCCCCAGCTACTCAGGAAGCTAAGGCAGGAGGATTGCTTAAGCCCAGGAATTTGAAGTTACAATTAGCTGTGATCATACCAATGTACTCCACCCTGAGCAAGAAGAGACAGACAGACTCTACCTCTTTAAAAGAAAAATATGTAGACATATATATTCAGAATGTCAGAAACTCTAAGTTCTATAAAGAAAAATAAAGCATGGGAAACAGGGACAAAGGATTTGGGGAGGAATGCTCTTCTTTATGTTGTTAAGGGAAAACATTGTTAATGAAGTGACATTTGAGCAGAAAACTAAAGGTATAAGATTAAGCCATATAGTTACCTAGGAGGAAATCATTCCAGGCAGAGGCAAAAGCCTTGACAAGGAAGGGAGAAATGTCTGGTGTGCTGAGATTCAAAAAGAAATCCAATAAAGCCAGAGAGGAATTAACAGGTAAGGAGAGTCAAAAGAGGAACACAATAGAAAACCAAATAATGGAGGGGTTTATAAGGCCTTCAGAGTTACTAGCTTTTATTCTGAATGACACTAAGTCAGTAGAGAATTCAGAAGATGAATGATATGATCTGACTTATATTTTTAAAATATCAATCTGATGCTTTGTGGAATATAGACTACAGGAAAGCTAGGGTAGAAAGGAGAACTATTAGAAGGCTGTTGTAATAATTCAAGTGCAAGATGGCCAAGACTCTGAGGATAGGAATGGCGGCATTAAGACACAATCAGGGCGGTGCCTGTGGCTCAGTGGGTAGGGGGCCCACCCCATATACGGAGGGTGGCAGGTTCGAATCTGACACGAGCCAGCTAAACCAGCAATGACAACTGAATGACAACTGCAACAACAACAAAAAAAGCCGGGCATTGTGGCAGGCACCTGTAGTCCCAGATACTCAGGAGGCTGAGGCAAGAGAATTGCTTAAGCCCAAGAGTTGGAGGTGGCTGTGAGTTGTAATGCCACAGCACTCTACCCGGCAACAGAGTGAGACTCTGTCTCAAAAAAAAAAAAAAAAAAAAAAAGACATGATTAGATTCTGGATACATTCTAAAGATAGAGTCAATAAGATTTCTTAATGGGATATTAGATATGAGAGAAAAGGACAACTTAAGGATGATTCTAAGGTTTTTAAATGACCAACTGGGAAGATGGGAGTTGACATTTTCTAAAATGGGAAAAATGCAGAAGGAACAGGTTTGGGGATTCAACAAGGGATATTAAGAGTATGGTTTTGGGGGGCAGCATCCTTAGCTCAGTAGGTAGGGTGCCAGGCATATACACCCAGGCTGGCAGGTTCAAACTCAGCCCGGACCAGCTAAACAGCAATGACAGCTGCAACACAAAAATAGCCAGGTGTTGTGGTGGGTGCCCGTAGTCCCAGGTACTTGGGAGGCTGAGGCAGAACAATCGCTTAAGCCCAAGAGTTGGAGGTTTCTGTGAGCTGTGATGCAACAGCACTCTACTGAGAGCAACATAGTGAGACTCTGTCTCAAATAAATAAATAAAATAAAAAGAGTATGGCTTGGGGAAGCAAAGTTGATATCCCTACCATACAACTAAGTAGCAGTGTGGAGTGTGCAACAGGGTATACAGCTCTGTAGTACAAACAATCATGCACACATACAGAAAAAAGCCTAAAAGGAAAAATAAAATGACTTATCATTGGGGAGTAAGATAATGAATGTGTAGTGTTTATTTCTCTTTATAATTGTTAAATTTCCCAATTTTCAACAATAAAGCTACATTATTCTTGTAATCAGGAAGAAATTAATTTTCTTTTGTTTACTTTTTTTCCTCTCATTGAGACAGAGTCTCACCATGTCGCCCTCGGAAAAGTGCTGTGGAGTCACAGCTCACAGCAACCTCAAAATTCTGGGCTCAAAGGATTCTCTTGCCTCAGCCTCCCAAGAAGCTCGGACTACAGGTGCCCACCATAATGTCAGCCATTTTTTGGTTGCATTTGTCATCGTTCTTTGGCAGGCCTGGGCTGGAATCGAACCCGTCAGCTCTGGTGTATGTGGCTGGCACTCTAGCCACTGAGCTACAGGCACCGAGCCTTTCTTTTTTTTAAAGAAGAAATTACGTGATTGTGTGGAAAATGAGAAAAGAAGTAATGGTAATATTAAGGAGAGGCCAAGATTGGATATAATAGTTTGGAGATTTGGGCAATTGTGGTCTTCTCAAATGAATATTAAGGACTTGTTGGGGGGGGGTGCTTAAGGTGGAAATAAAAAGAACTGAGGGGGAAAGTAAAACAGAAACTTTAAGGAAAGCAAAAATGCAGGATAGCACAATCAATATTCAAAAATAGAGTGGGTTAAATTCAATTAAAATTTGAGACAGATGAATATTCCTAGACTTGAGTATGAAAAATAATCTCATCCCAGAGCAGTGGCTCATGCTGTAATCCTAGCACCCTGGGAAGCCAAGGAAGGTAGGAGGATCACCTGACTTTAGGAGTTTGAGAACAGTGTTAAGCAAGATTGAGACCCTGTCTCTAAAACAAAAAAAGAATCTCACTCTTGAACTCAATTCTGCAAGATTAAGTTAACCAAGGAAGAAGAAAGGGCAATCCTAGCAGAGAGACCAGTGATACAGGGTTCCCCATTCAGGGCTGGACAAGAGGATTCTCGTTTCCTAGGCTTGGGCAATTTCATGAAGGGAATGCCCTGCCATTTCCACTCCCAGCTGGAGGGACTGCATTTATTCATTTGTTAATATATTCATTCACACTGAAAAGGTGTCTCCCAGCTACCAAGTGCTGGCCAAATGTAATTCTCAAGACCATATACCCCTAGACAAAGGACCCAGGTGGAGACTTCCTACTTGGGTCTTTCCTTATGCCAGAGGCACTGGAGCTTTTTACTCCTGTATTCCTTTCAAATAAATCCTATCTTACCACTGATCTGTGGTCCATTCTTCGAATCCCTAAGACCAAGGAATTACTGCAGAAAGAAATTCTAATAACACCAGAACATAGAACACAAAAATGTGAAATCATGCTGGAATACAGAGGAGTCCTAGTCCTAAAGGCAAAAGGTGCCAGCAGGAAAATATACAAGATGAAGCTCTCCAGCAGAATTTCTCAAGACAGAAACCCACTGGACTTCAACCTTATAGGCTAAGCTAAACATTTTAAGACTCATGCTAAAAGTCATGAAGAGTTTTGAGTATATAGTAAGTGGGAGTCAAACAGAAAAGACTTGTGTTTTAGAAGCATCACTATTTTACAGTGCAGAAGATAGATTTTTAAAGCTAGACAATGAGAGGTTAGAGACCCAAAGATGAAATAGCTTATTCTGAGGCGCAAAACAAAAGTAAAACAGAGTCTCTGTTCTGTGTGGGCAATGTGGTCTTTATTCCACCTGGGTGCAGATAGGGTGAAATCCCTGACCGGGAAAGAATTCCACACATGGGCTATGGTGAATGGAGATTTAAAGGGGGGGGGGAGCAGAAATTGGTGCATTTATTATTTCCTGGGTGGGACATGCAGTTGATCCTTCCCAGGTGGGTCAGTTCTACCTGGACAGGTCAGTATATTCAGCCCTATCATCCCAGTCTTTTAAGTCTATTATAAGCAGGCAGGGTGATGGGCATGGTGTCTCTCTGACTGTGGGAGGGGGCTGCGTGGGCTGCCTGTAAAGAGAATGGGAGGGGGAGGTGAGAATGCAAGGGAGGAGTGGCGTTTACAGGAACATTCTTGCGTCTTCAATCTGGACTGATTGGTATCCATGTAGGGCGAGGATATGAGCAGTTGTTTTCAAGTGACTGGTTAATAAATCGGGAGATGAGGCGGAGAATTACTGGTCCACAACTGAGAATGAGAAAAATTATAATTAGTGGCCCTATCATAGGAAATAACCAAGGAGGCCATGATTCTAGCACCACAAGGATGAAGCAGCCTAAGGGCACAATAAATTATCATTAATTCCCACCACCAAGATCTGTTTGTTTTACAGGGCCTTTGTAAGGTTGGCAGTGTGGAAAAAGTTGCTCCCATGTTTATTAGAAAAAAGAGATTTGCTTACCTTCCACTAGCAAAAATACCCAGAGTTTAGTTTTCCAGGACAGCATCCAGGGGCATCCTGATTTTCCAGGAATCGTCAGTCTTTTGCAGCTAGGCTCAGGTCAGGAATTTTCACTAGGTCTTGGGAGTGACTACGAAATCAGATCTTCAGAAAGACCTGGGCAGTCAGACTTCCAGTGGACGTGGTTTGGGGGTTGGATTTAGATTTGGGTACTGCTCTGCTCAAAGGCCTTGTTTGCTGCACTTAAAACAAGGTCCCGGGGGGAGATTTTGTTCTTTCAGAGTGCCCTAAGGAGTTTCAAGAAGTAGCTAGGTTTTGTGGCAGAAGCCAATAAAGTTCTGAGAGGCACTGCAGCACCTTGAAGGCCAGATCAATGAGATCTGGCTGAGGGGTCTGAGGGCCCTTGGGGAATTTTTGGAGTTCTGTCATGTTTCTTTCCTCTCCCAGTTCCATCATTTTTTCCCTACCACCTGTGATGGAAGGTGGGTGGAAGACAGTGGAGAGAGGAAGATGGGGTGGAATTCTGCTGGTAGGAAATATATGGGCAGAAATTCTGAGGGTAGGAATTAGGCTGAGGGAGGAGAGGCTGTGGAGGGGCAGAATGGGGGAGTCTGTCTGCCAGGACAAAAAAAAAAAGACAATGATGTTTTCCCCAGATGGACTGGGGGAAGCCAGTGTTACCCGCGCCAGGAGAATCTGAGAGGGTTCACAAGACAAACACAAAGAAGGAGTGATTCAGAGTATGAGAAATGCCTAAACGTGAGCTATTTATCCAGATTGTACACAGACCAAATAATATTACAGAAAAAGATGAGGCGTTTAGGTTTTAGGTCAAGATAGAGCCATATAGGCTTGAGGTGAGCTAAAAGACAGCTTAGAAGTGGAAGAGAAATTCATGACTGAGTGGTGCCTGTATCAAAAACTGGAGGTAGAAAATAAATGAAATTAAAGATGTAAAGAGAACTTTTGAAGAAAAGGAGGGACGAAATGACCAAGGCTGTAGCCAGAGAGGACCTGGCCTCTGGTGTGGCTGTCAGCTGAGAAAAGTGATCCAGACCCCCAGGAGGGCAGTGGATGGGTGAGGCTCACCAGGGGTTGGTCTGAGACCAGAATAGACAAGGACAACTGCGTGTGGTCCAGCCCACAGGAGGAAATTGGACCAGCGAACCTGGCTTGCCGAGACTGGGGTCAGGGAGAATACCTGGTCTCCATGTATGACCTTGGTCAAAGACAGCCTGGCCTCTGTATGTGACCTTAACCAGCCAGAAGAATCTAAGCCCACAGTAGGACACCAGAAAGGCAAGCCTGGCTTGGGGAAGTTAGCCCATGACCCAAAAAGACACACACCACCAAGAGTGGCCCAGCCCCACAGAACACTGGCTGGGCAAGCCTGGCCTGCCAAGCTTAATCCGCGAATGGAAGAGACACAGATCACCAGAATTATTGGCCTAAAATAGGAAGAGGGAAAGAAGTTTTAAAAGGCACCAAGAGACTATATACTAATGCTTGAAAGTTCAAAGATGGAAGGAGAGAGAAAGGAAGTTTTAAAAGTTCAGAAAAGGAATTCTAGACAAAGGCTCACCTCACCATTAAATGGATGAATTTTAGGCAGGGTCAGAGGGTGTCCCCTTTCCCTTCACCTCATCGGAACAAGGGTCCATTTGGTTGGGTCTGATGGGGTATATTTCGGCCCCTCAAGGGGGCTTCTTTCTCCCTATCCAAGTCACGGCACCGAATGAGAGTTTAAAGACCCAAAGATGAAAAATTACTCTAAGGCGCAAAATGAAAGGAAAACGCAGTCTTGCATTCTGTATGGGCATTGTGGTCTTTATTCCACCTGGGTGCAGGTCGGGTGAAATCCCTAACCAGGAAAGAATTCCACATGTGGGCTATGATGGATGGGGATTCAAAGGGTCAGGGGGGCAGGGATTGGAGTATTCATTATTTCCTGTGGGAGAGGCTGCTGATCCTTCCTGGGCGGGTCAGTTCTACCTGAGCGGGTCAGTACATTCGACCCTATCAGACAAACTGAAGAAAGGAGATATATTTGAGACTGTTACAGTAATCCAGGTGAAAAAGCCTGAACCAGTGCATTTGGCTGGGATAGATGCAAGTAACATTAACAAGCTATAATTTTCTGTGATTGGTTGAAATGGGAAGAGTGTGTAAGATAGAGGAGTCTTTATAATTCCAAAGTTGCTGGCTTGGATGATAAAATAAATAGGGGCACATTCACTAGGGCAGACTGTATAAAAGAAATGGGTTTGTGGGAAAATATGTTCAGTTTGGACTGAGATATCTAGGAAACGATACCCAGTGGGATGTGTAGATCTGTAAAAAGCTGGGTGTTCTTGCTACCATATGTTAAAACTCAGGATTCTAGAATCAGACAACCTGCTTTTGAATCCTGATCCTGTGACTTACTAGATACGTAACCTTAAGCAAGTTATGAAAAATTTTGAGCCTCGATTTTCTCATTTGTAAAATGAGGATAACAACAGAGTTATTGTAAGGATTAAACGAGATAATACATTTGAAGCTTTAAGAACAGTACACATGTAACATGCATTCGACAAATGTTAATTCTGTTTGTACTTCTGTACTTCCTCCTAGCCTTTGACCTCTACACATACATAGGACTGACTCAGGAATAGAGTCTAACATAAATTCAAACCACCAAAGAATATACAGAAATTTTCATGGCCTTATAGTTTTCTGGAATCCATATATGTGAACTTAAGATCATACCTTCATATAGAAGAATTCAGTAACACCCAATTGACAAGAAATCAAAATGTAGATAATAAACATAATGAATGATAAAAAAACACATTACATTCTTTCTGACAGTAACAATGATGCAGTAAGTATTTGCTGAGTGAATAAATAAATGAATGATTCTATTAACAAGATAAAATGTATGTAAGCATAAAAAGAGATCAATAAGCCTCTTTATTTTATTTATATCAAAAATAAGTTCAACTTGTGTTGTAACACATTTCTTCCTTAAATTATGCAGTTACATTAAATCCATTAAAATCCATTTAAATACATTAAATTTATTCAATCAAAGCCTATATATGAAAATACCACTAACAGATGATCAAATCTCATTATAAAATATTACATGTAAAACCTAGGAGACTTTGATACCTTTTTTCGCATTCCACAGTTTGTTTCGGCTTGTTTCTCATAACAGAAGTTGAATGATTAAGAATCCTAGAAGTAAACCAACACATTAATTCTAAAATATATCAAAGCTAATATTGTATACACGACATAAAATATTTCTAAAATAAACTGCATGTGATCCATGAAGATCTGTGCTAGAAAACAGTATTTAAATATTATTTACATCAGATACCTATAAGTGCACTATTGGGGGGGGGCAAGAGTCTCAAAGCTGTCACCCTGGGTAGATTGCCGTGGCGTCACAGCTCACAGCAACCTCAAACTCTTGGGCTTAAACAATTCTCTTGCCTCAGCCGCCAAGCAGCTGGCACTACAGTTTCCTTTCTTACAGCTGTCATTGTTGTTTAGCTGGACGGGGCAGGGTTCGAACCCACCAGCTTCAGTGTATATGGCTGGTGCCCTACCCACTAAGCAAAAGGTGCCATCCCCTAGTAAGTGCACTCTTTATGAAGGAATGAATGAAGTTCATCAACTCTTCCATGCATACTCTTTTAAAGACCCTTTCTCAAGGTTTGGCTATCTTCTAGCCATGCTATTATTGCCCTGTGCATATCTAAATTTTGACTGAGACAAAAGAATATTTTTTAGGTACCATCATACTCGATTTAGTTTTCCCAGCAAAGCAAATTATACATGTAAGAAGTATGTTGATGGTATGCATGATCAATACATAATTGTTCTGTCAAAAGCCAAGTAACAAACCTTAATTATAAATGCAAAGTGAATGCTAATGTTCAATTCTTTAAAAATATAACAAAAAAAGAAATAAAAATAAAAATAACAAGTTTCTTAAACTTTTAATAACCAAATAAAATTATATTTGAAGAAAACATAAAAAATAGGAAAATCATGATGAAATGAGAGCTATTTGTCCATAATTTTATATAATTGCAAGTATTAATCTCAAAGCCAAAAAATGAATTATTAACTATGCTTCTTTAACAAAATAAATCTACATGTTTAAGAAGTCATAATATTATACATACGGATGTATCCTAAATTTCAATTTTAAAGTTTAGTGTTATAAGAAGTAAAATATCTGCCTTTTATTCAAAATAAAATCTATAGGTGTTAATTATCAAAAGAATATACAAAAGAATTTCAAATTAAAGCTAGATTGACCAAAAACAAAATTAACTAAATATAAGTTGGTAATTACAGAAATACAGTTAATATAAAGAAACCAATTTCCATTACCCCAGTTTCCTGACTAGCTTGGATCTACTAGAACCTCACCAGGAAGCAGTGAGTGAAGTACGAAAAGAAAAGGATCATGCAAAAAGGACACCTTTATTCTTCTTTATATTGCCATACACTAAAATTGCTTTAAATCCTCAAATGCAGAAGAATTAAGGTAATGTCATATATTCCGCTATTAGAAAAAACACATTTTAAAAAGGTGTTTTTTTCTTTAAGGAGACATGCCAATAAGCACTTCCCTGAGGGAAATAATCAGAATTGGAGGAAGAGGGGATTCAAAATACAATGCCCTTCTCATTTCTCCCTATATAAACATTCATTAGTATTATGATTACTAACACATATGAGCCATATTGGAGTAGAAGGAAAAAAAATTGAGATCCACTCACCTGTAAAATATGTTTTATGTATTTGAGAATTTACCAATGAAAAAATTTGCTACATGCATTAATTGATATTTTATGTTTTACTACATGATACTCAAAATAAAAGTCTAGGCAACACCTATAGCTCAGTGGGCAGGGCGCCAGCCATATACACCCAGGCTGGTGGGTTCAAACCCAGCCCGGGCCAGCTAAACAGCAATGACAACTGCAACAAAAAAATAGCCGGGCATTGTGGCAGGCGCCTATAGTCCCAGCTATTCTGAAGACTGAGGCAAGAGAATCACCTATGCCCAAGAGTTTCAGGTTTCAAGAGTTTCACTGTGAGCTGTGATGCCACAGCACTCTACTGAGGGTGACATAGTGAGACTCTGTCTCAAAATAAATACATAAACAAACAAACAAACATCTATTAGAAGACTATACAATTTGGCTTCATCACTCTGGCCCCTTAATCCCTAAGGCTTTCATAAACTCTAAATATGTTGATACATATCCTACTGCTCTGATCTTCTAAAATAGTTTGTCACTGTATACTGTTCTATAACTTAAAGGCCACCATTTGTATTTACATTTCTGTACATCAACCAAACCAAAAGATTGGAAAAGATGGTTTTGGAGAAGACAAGGAAATCATTAGTAAAAGAGGAAGAAAAGAAAGAATGGATAGATTTCAAGGATTGAGAGAACTACCTAGCTATTAACAAACTAGAGGCTACTATTATGCTATTACACTCCTTGAATTCAAATAGTTCTATGATGAGGGAAAAAAAAAAAATCACACGACATAGGTAATGTCCATAATTTCTATAATTCTAAACCAAAATAATAAATTCAAAATCTGATTTTGTTTTCCATGATCCTGAATTATACTTTAATTATAGACTTTCATAATTACTTTTTGTTATTTAGCTATATCACATACTACTCAGAAGCACATCTTTTCAGGATATACCTAAAAAGCAAATAATTATTAAAAGGAAAAAATAACAGAAAATAAGACAGGTGCCTGTAGTCCACCTTAAATTAATAGGAACAATGTTGCAATGGGAATTAGGCAACTAAAGCTATTTATTGCAAAGGCCTAAATATATTTTAATCCCTTCTTTAGAATGACAACCAAATTTTAAGAGGCCAGTTAAACATGTGCTTATTAAACCATATAAGAAAGTTAATGTAAGAAAAAGAGCAGTAGCCACTTTTTAAATACTAACATACCTGAACACATGAGAAGAATTGATAAAAATTTTAAGAATTGCCTCAATAATTTACAGATCAGAATTTTTAATTGTCTTTCAACAGAATTTCCCTTATTTTATTCTTAAGTTAATATTAAGAATATTCTGATATTATAAATTTATTCTCAGCTCCTTCCTTTATCTTTTTATATTCTAGAAAACATGCTTTTTCTTCAATTTTATTGTGGTAAGAACACTTAACATGAGACCTACTCTCTATAAAGTTTTTAAGTGTACCATATTGTTAAATGTAGGTAAAAATTGATACTTTTAAAGACTACAGATTTTTCTAAATTTCCCCAATCATAGTGAAGGCAAAATTAGAACTTACTAAATAGGTAAAGTCACTAATTCAGAGGGACTTTAATACGCTCTAACACAGCAGATATAATAATACATTATTTTGATAAGGGAATAAAAATTGGTTTTTAAATTGTCAATACAAAGTAGGTTAATCTGTATATCTCAATTAGACAAACGGGGCAGTTTTCTAAATAACCAGGATTCAGACTTTGAACCCTTGAGTTACGGACTTGATGATTTGCTGATCTCATTTCCTACTCGTTTTGATTATTACTTGTGTACAATGTTCTTTTTGCGACTTACCTAGGATACTTTCATACACCAACTACTAGCATAAACTTCCCTAAAAATCAATGATATTTTTCTTCCTTGTTATTTCTTTTTGTTGAGACAGAGTCTGACCCTATGCCCTGAGCAGAGTGCAGTGGCGTCATTATAGCTCACTGCAAACCTCAGACTCGGGCTATGGGCATCCTGCTGCCTCAGCTTCCCGAGATGCTGGGATTACAGGTGCTCTCCGTAGCACCCAGCTGAATGATATTTTAAAAATACTATTAACTAAACAAGTGACAAAACTGCTATAAGAAAATCATCACTGAACTCAACTTAAGCATACATGACTTCTTCTAGCCAAGAGCTAACACTGCATTTTCCTTCAATTAGTAGCAAAAGAACAGTTAAGTAACATAAAGTCAAAATAGGAGTACTGGTTACATTTCTTGGTATATAATCCAGACTGAGTGGTCATAAATTCACATGCAATTTAAAAATAGCCTTTTTTTTTTTTCTATTTTTAAATTGCACATGAACTTTACGGACACCCTGTATTTAATCAAGACTAATTACAAACAAGAAAATTATAATGATAATGTTAAAACCTACAAAGGAAATGTTACAAATCCAGGCCTGCAATTTTAAATAGCATTTCATAACCTTCATTAATAAGCTGGTATAGAAAACATAGTAATATAAAATGAAAAGGAAAATTTACAACCAGAGAAAAGTACAAATTATATCAAATCCACTGCAGGATATATCATTAAAAAGGATTACTCTTAGATGTTTTTTGGAGCCATTCAAATTCAAGTATTGTGATAGTAAACAAAAAAAAATTAAGTAAATGAGCAATAGCAACATATTTTTAGAAGGAAAGAGATCATTTAATGGGCTGGGCACCCATAGCTCAGTGGTTAGGGGGATGGCCATATGCTCTGGGGCTGGTGGGTTGGAACCAACCTGCTAAACAACAAAAAATAGCCAGACGTTGTGGCGGGCGCCTGTAGTCCCAACTACTAGGGAGGCGGAGGCAAGAGGAATTTGAGGTTGCTGTGAGCTATGATGCCACAGCACTCTACCTAAGGTGACAAAGTGAGGCTCTCTCTCAATTTAAAAAAAAAAAAAAAAGATCATTTAATGGAAAGTACACTAGATTCAGCATGCAAAATTTCTAAGATCCAGTTCAGCCATTAACAGAACTGACTGGGGACCCAACATAAATTCTAAATAGATGATATATTTTAAAAATAAAATGAGCTCTTCATTTTGACCAGATTGTTACACTTCAATGCCTTTTGAAGTTAGGCATAATTAGGATATGTATAAAATTAATATCATTGTATATTAATATTTAATCTAGAAAGTACTTATATCCGTATGAGCTAACATCTAAAAAGAATGATGAATAAAGAGGATCAGAAAAAAACTAATTACTTCTACATTCATCTTGAAGAACAACAGAAGTTACTTAGGAACAACATATAATTTTTACCTAAATTAATGAGTGAGTTCTATTAGCTCTAAATTTAATTTTTAAGCAATCAATTAACTAAAAACAGCATTAGTGAGTACCTACTATGAAGGCATAGTGCTGCGTGCTATTTTGTACTGATTACGAAACTATCACAAAAACTAAACCTATGAAAAATAACTATTCAGTCCATATTGTACCTAGGCTAGATAGATATTTTAAGTTATGTGAATAGATAAAAGAATAATTTAAGTGACACTGATAGATGAAAAACTAATATATCAGTAAAAATAGAAAATATAGAAAATATGGCAATGTTAAAATTTAAAATTATATATTCAAATGCTATTCATAACACCAAGGAAAAAAATGGATATTGTGGGTTCTTTAAAAGTAAATACTCTTTCCATAATGATAAACACAATTCTTTCTCTGCTAGGTAAAGGAATAGAAACTCAACTAATTTTGTAAGCTCCACAGAGCAGGTGGTTGCTTGCTTCATCAAACCTCTTTAAAGTTTTAAAACATGGAGAGATCAACACTTAGGTTATACTGGAGAAGGAAAAAAAACAAAAACAGTCTCATAAGTAGGCAATTTAAAAGGGCCATTAGAAATGAATCATAGGAAAATATTAGAAGATAAACATCACAGAAAAGGGTGACAGAAAATCATAATAGAAGAAAAATGTCAACTGGTAATAAGGCTACAATAGATACAAAAGAGATGCAAAACAGTGCTGGTTTACAGTATGATTTTTTAAATTCATTTTTTATTAGGGACAGGGTTGCGTTCTGTTACCCAGGCCAGAGTACGGTGAAGTGATCACAGCTCACTGTAAACTTGAATTCCTGGGTTCAAAAGTTTCTCTCATCCCTCCCAAAAGTAGCTGGGAATACAGGCCCATGACATGTTGCTCAGTCTCCTAAAGTGCTGGGATTATACTAGTGAGCCACCATTCCTGGCCTTTTTTAAATGAAGCACCAATGTAAAAAAGATATTAAGTGGGCTTGGCGCTTGTGGCTCAACAGGCTAAGGCGCCAGCCACGTACACCTGAGCTGGCGGGTTTGAATCCAGCCCGGGCCGCCAAACAACAATGACGGCTGCAACCAAAAAAAAAATGGCCGGGTGTTGTGGTAGGCACCTATAGTCCCAGCTACTTGGGAGGTGGAGGCAGGAGACTAGCTTGAGCCCAGGAATTGGAGGTTGCTGTGAGCTGTGATTCCACAGCACTCTACCCAGGGTGACAGCTTGAGGCTCTGTCTCAAAAAAAAAAAAAAAAGATATTGAGTGGCTATTTAGCGTATTAGCCAATTATCCAGATTGCCCCTAAAAACAACACATTTGTCATTTGATAATTTTAAGAGTATTTATCAAAGCACTTGTTAAATATTTTTTTTAGAGATA
>CAUYON010136396.1:0-33627 GCA_963573935.1 Arctocebus calabarensis
GGGCACTCTGTGTGCATGAGCTCATGTAAACCTTGTAGGCTGGCACCAGTGTCATTTCCATTAGAGATGAGGTCACTCGTGTGTGGTGGTGACGCTAGCAAGGCATCTAGGGCAAGATTTGAACCTGGGTGGTCTGACTCCAGAGTCTTCACCCATAACGACTCTACAATGACTTCTATGGGGAAACAATGGTTTATCTATGATTTTAAGGATAACTTGGATTAGCAAGTCACTTTCCCCACTGCCTCGTGCCTTGAGGTGGAAAAGGGATCAAACAGAGGGAAAGTCAGTGTGGCTGGAGCCCAGGGAGTGATGGGAAATGAGCACAAAACCAGAAGAAAGATGGGCAGGAACCGAGAGGGCAGGGTTTGGTAGCCTCCTGATTGGATTAGGTCAGCTCTGAAGCTCAGTTCCCCCCTCCCCAACCCCCCGTCAAGACTCCCCTCTTGGGAGACCCTGTGCCTGTAATATGAATACACTGGGGTGTGTTCTCCTGAGCTGGCTGGGTTTAGTATCATGGTTGTGGGGCGCAGCTTGCATGGGGATGTTTCATCTGTACCATCAACCTGTCCCATTGATTTTTCTCCCAAACCAGAATATTTTCAGAACTATATATATACTTTGAGAAAGAATCTTGCTCTGTTGCCCCAGGTGGAGTGAAGTGGTGTCATAGTAGCCCATTGCACCTTCCAACTCCCCTTGGCTCAGGTGATCTTCCTGCCTCAGCCTCCCAAGTAGCTGGGACTATAGGCACGTGCTACTGTGCCCAGCTAATTTTTCTATTTTTAGTAGAGACAGGGTCTCACTCTTGCTCATGCTGGTCTCCAATTCCTGGGCTCAAGTGACTCCCCCACCATGCCCTCCTGGAGTGAGAACCATATTTTTCTTAATGGTTCACATAGCCACATCTTCCCTGTAGCAAGTTCAGTAATTAATAATCATCGTGGCTGACAGCGAGTGCATGGAACCATGCTGGGTGCTGTTGTAGCCTGTGCTCTATTAGGTAGGTACCGTCATTATCCAGACTTTTCAGATAAAAGAACAGATATAAGGGGAATAAATGACTTGCCCAAGGCCCCACCATCTGGTGTTAAAGTTCAGTCTTGCATCCAGGTTTCCCTCATGCCCAAGTCCACGCCTCCCCCTGCACTGTGTCGCCTCCCTGCGCCTCCCCACGCCTCCCCCTGCACTGTGTCGCCTCCCCGCGCCTCCCCCTGCACTGTGTCGCCTCCCTGCGCCTCCCCAAACCTCCCCCTGCACTGTGTCGCCTCCCCGCGCCTCCCCCTGCACTGTGTCGCCCCCCTGCGTGCAGCATCTCTTAGTTTATGGACACAAAAACTGTCCAGAGTTAAAGATAGAACTCATAATAAAACTCAGGTTTGACATTAAGTTTCATTTTCTAGGCCAACAGTGAAACCTCATAAGGGAGTGGGAGAAAAATAAAATGAAAGGAAACCGAATAGAACACCAGGAACCTTCACCATGACCTGAACCAGCCTTGCAGACGTGGTGCAGTTTGAGCAGCGGAATTGGCCACGTCAGCATAAATAGAGGAGAGGAGTCTAGAGGGAGGGGATCTGTGTTTGGATATTAACCAGTAGGGGTTTTGGAAGAGCAAATTAAGGGGCAAAACAGAAGAGTTTTAATAGTGACTAGGTGCTTCATGTGTGCCAAGCGCTGTAAGCTCTTTACCTGTATTCACTCTTTCGATCCTTACAACAATCTTATGAAGTTGGTCAGATGTGTATCCCCATTTGACAGATGAAGACCAGTGCAGAAGCCTCCTGGATTGTCCTTCTCCGCTATGGCCGCTCCCTCTCCAGACTTTCCTCCTCACTGTGGGCAGTTGTCCTTTACACGTGGCCTCGGATTCTCTCCTCCAGGCTAAAAGCCTCTGGAGGCTTTGCACTTTGGAATAAGCCCCACACTCCTTAGTGCAGCCCGCAGTGCAGTGAGTGAGCCGGCCCAGTGATGTGGGCCTTCAGCAGGCATCACAGGGGCCTGGAGGGCTGTGAGCACACAGAGGACAGGGCACCCCTCTGTCCTCTAACAAGCTCTCCTTGACACTTTGGTGCTACCTCTGGGCCTGGGGCCTCACTTTGAGAACCACCAATAAGCCATCATTAACTCCTTGTCTCCTGACCTTACCTCCTGTTCCCTCCCTCTTGGGGACCAAGCTCCACTTGCTGCCATTTTTTTCCTTAAACTATGCATTTTCAAAGGGGTAACTTCACCCCCAAGGGAAAGCGAAAATTGATTCTTGAGGGGTAAAGAAAATCTTAGACATTAAAATAGTTTGTGGCCCTTTGACGCTTAGCTCTACCTAAAAGATGGAGGGTATATCTCTGGTATTAATATTTCACGGAAAAGGTAGGTAATAGGGGGATAAAGTCTAGAAAGTCTCCTTAAGAGTGCATTCTTTTTTTTTGAGATGAAGTCTCAATATGTTGCTCTGGGTAGAATGCTGTAGCATCATAGCTCACAGCAACCTCAAACTCCTGGGCTTAAGCGATTCTCTTGTCTCAGCCTCCCAAGTAGCTGGGACTACAGGCTGCACCACAATGCCCGGCTATTTGTTGTTGTTGTTGCAGTTGCATTGTTGTTTAGCTGGCGCCGGCCAGATACAAATGTGCCAGCCTTGGTGTATGTGGCTGGCTCTCCTCTTTGAAAGAAAGTTTTTTCTGGGACTTTGCTTGACAAATGCAATTAGTATAACCTGGATCTTTGTACCCTCAATAAATCCCCAACAATAAAAAAAAAATGTATAAAAAGAAAAAAAATACTGTTCTTACTAAGTATTAGAAAAGAAAAAAATTAAGAGTATAATGATGGGGGGTATAGTTATGCAACTATACCTTAAAACAGGCATGTTCTACCTCAGGACCTTTGCACTTACTGGAATTCACTTTTCTGGATTCTTCCCAAGGCTGACCCGTCACCATTGCCATCTCAGATTTGATGTTATCTCCTAGATAACCCTTTCCTGATGGCTGTGTCCAAGGTTAACTCTGCTCCATCACATTATTCTATATTCTTGTTTTCATGGTACTTAGCACAACCTAAGATCTCATGTTTGGGTTGCTTTGCTTGCTGGCTGCCTGTCTCCTTCAGTAGCGAGTCTGTGAGAGGAGCACTTTGACTGTCTGGTTTATATTGCTGTTAAATCCGCAAAATCTATTACAAAGTCTGGAACGCAGTAAGATCTCAATAAATATTTGGGAACATGTGAATGAGCTTCAGTCACACAGTTGATCCATATTCAGGCCTTCAGACTTCAGACCCACTGTTTAGCAAGTGCTGAAGCGTGGGCGTGGTTGAGCAGACGTAGCCCCACAACCACAGTGCCTTTTCTAGTTTAGTTTACGGGTGCTTTTTACAGATCACTGTGATCACCTTTTGGCAAAGGAGCAAAATTTTCCCGTCAAAGTTTTCCAGACTGTTTAAACCCAGTCCCACAGTTACCTTCCCCCACAGTTGTCATAACAGAAATGTGTCGAAAGGGGGGACCTCAGTGCGCTGAGGTTAGGAGTTCTATGCTGAGGATTATGGGTAATATCATCCTCCCATTTTACCAGTGAGGAGACTCAGGCTCAGAAAGCTAAACTAAATGTCCAAGGCTATATAGGCAGCATTTGAAAAGAGTATGAAGCTAGCCTTGTGGGGGTTTTTGTTTTGTTTGTTTGGTTTTTTTTTTTTTTGCCTAGAACCTCTCCTGGGTCTGATTCTAGCTCCATTATCTTTGGAGTGTCAGCCATATCCAAAATCCAACGCTCTAGCACATTGCTGTTACCACAATTGCTGTTATCAACAGAGAGATCTGTTGGACATCACTGCAAAAGATTTTCCCTTTTTCAGCTTTGCCTCTTCTATTTTGGGAAAGTGGGAAGTTTATTTCCAATGACATATCTCATGATCTGTAAATAAAACAAAAAGAATTTCTGGCTACTTCAACGATGGCTTAAGACACCTACCCTCCAACAAAATGCACAGTCACTATCTCCAAGAGCCTGGCACAGACTAGATGCTCAAAAAAATAGTTATTCACTGGAAAACAAAACAATGAATAAAGCTAGCAAAATGGACAATGTTCACAATTTGTTGGAAATTGAGTCTTTGCTAATCAGGAGAAAGAAATGATAAAATAGAGTAAGATCCAATTACAGGGGACAGACCCAGGCCCAGTTTTCCGCTGTGCAGTTTTAGTTGGTAACTTAGTTGTGTTTGCAGAGGAAGAGACACATAAGAATGTCTATGGTAACTACACAGGATTCAAATTGGCTGTAACACAAAAAAGACATTGTAATGAAACAAAAATGAAAGTTCTACAAATATTTCTAATTCTTGGCCAAAAATATTCATGGGGTTCACCAAGCTCCTTTGATTGTTCCAGGATTATATTTTTCTTCTCCAGACCCCCAGTCCTCATCTGCACCACTGGATCCACTTTTTTTATTTAAAAAAAATCATTTCTCTTTGATAAAAATCTTTCCTGCTCTAATGCATTAAACCTCTAAGATTCTAAAAAGGTGACAGTAGTTAGAATGATATTTCCCAAGGCAGAAAAACTAGGGCTTTCAGCTCCAGTACTGTTGGAGAGTTCTCCGATTTTTTCCTCTCATCAAGGACTGGCCAGCTAAACCATCGAGGTGGCCATGACCCTCCTAAGGCAGCACTGCAGATTCCCCAGACTGGAAAAACTGCATTCACCTCATAATCCTACTTTAATGCTATGGAAGTCTTCCCACTGCAAAAGGCCCAAGATGAAGCATTGCACACAGAGGTGGCTTCTACTTTACTTAGTTTGGGAGTTTTTATCCATTTTTTGGTGGATATTCTCAGAAGGGCCAGGAGGTTGTTTAGGGTAATAGGAAAAAAGGGGCTCCCCCCTGAGAGGGAATCTTCTCTCATCTGGCTGTGTGACCACGGGGAAGTGGCACTCTGTCTTTGGGGCTCCATGGCCTCATCTTTAAAGTGAAGATACAATATTCTTGGCATGTCAAGATTTGTTAGAAAGTTTAAATGAACAAACCAGGTGAAAATGTCAGGCGCTCCAGACAGGCAAGGTGGTAACTGAGCCATCAGGTCAAGTTTATACGTGGCCAGAGCTACCTGCCCACTTCTCTTCTGCACTCTGCAGGTTTCGGGAACAGAGTGGAAGCTGTTCACCACCTGCCCAGCGCCAGAACACAGCCTTTGAGAACATCCACCCTGAGACAGTGTGTAGCAAGTGCTATTTGTTATTAGTGAAAGTGTAATAGCATTCTTAGTCATTATTGCTATTTACAGAATATGTATGCTGCCCAGGATTTCATACGTATTATGCCACATGAGCCTTGAGAGATGGCTGCTATTGGTACATCCACTTTCAGATGAGAACAGCAGCGGTCCAGAGAAGTAAGGAACCTACACAAGGTCACTCAGGTAGTACAGAGCACAGTGGGTGAGCCCAAGCCTGTGCCCTTAACCCTCACACTTCTTCAATTATATGCTGAATTTTGAAAAGTAATAATATAGAACACTTATGCTGCCCTAGGCAAAATTATCCTGCTTCTATTACAGCGAGGCAGAGAGGGCACATGGCTTTTGAAGTCACCAGCTACTGAGAGGCAGAGCCAAGTCCAACACCATACCCAGCTGACTCCCCGGGGCTGCTGCCACCCACTAGTTTGCATTGAGGGGCTAAGTCCCTCCCAGTATTATACCCCTGCTCAAACAGAGTCTGATTAAGTTACGAATTCTGTACTTCGGTGACTTCTGGGTGAGTTTGCTAATCCATCTGTCCAGGCCACTCTTACCAGAAGCACCAGCGCTTTTGTAAGTAACCCAGCCCTTTCTCCCTTCAGAAATGCCAGTCCACAAGAGCAAGTCTAGGAAACAACGCAAGGCAGGGCCCTAGGGAAAAACATCTGGTTCCCTGGATACAGCCCCACGTGTTCCTCTCACAAGACCCGTCCCTTGATGGAGGCAAAACGGAACTGAGACTGGCACAGAGCAGGAATAGAAGTGGGGAGAAACTTGCCGACAGAGCATAACGACATGTGCTCAATTCTGCTTGTGAATGAAAAAGCTAGAAACGTCCTCCACCCGTGCTTTCGGGTCACGGCGCCTTTTTTAGCAGGGAAAAGATTCCGGAAGGCTAACAGCAACACAGCTGGGAGGATCTGGCAGTCGCAGAGCCAAAGGCATCAAAGCGTACACTAATTTTTTTTTTTAAGAGACAAAGCAATCACTTAGTTGCTAGGGAGGACCTTAACAGTAGAAATGGGTAGAAAACTCAAAAGTAGAGCAGGAGATAGAAATGAAGGAACACTGAGTCATTCGTCCATTTCACTGAATATTTATAGAGATCCACAATGCACTAGGGGCTGGTGCATTCATTTACTGGTGCTTTCCTAGCCCCTAAGACATTAAGCACCAGCAAATGAAACAAATCCCTGCCTTTACAGAACTTACATTCCGCTACAGAGAACTAAAAAGGAAAATGACACTGCGGATTTGATATGACAGTGGCAGTCCTAAGTCTGGAGAACCTCAGCCGTGAGCTTGCCACTGGGTCACCATTTATGGCAGGCCCTGATAGCCAAGGTCAGTGTCAGCGTGTAAGAGCATCGCAATCCTGTTGGCCGGTGTTGTTAAACCCATTTTAGAGATTAGTAAGTATTAGAAATAGTAAGTCTGACGAAAGTTAAGTACACTGGACTTTGAACACACGTCTGTTGAAATCTGAGGCCTCTGTTCTTTCCTTTTTATCATGTGGTCCCTGTGTGGCCCCAACATCTTGAGTGTTCTGAACAGCACTGTTCCCCAAGACCTCTTTCTCCCATTGGTCTTCTCCACTGGTATGCTGGCCTTTGGCCACCAGCTCTCTGACGAATGGGTGCCGATTTGTCGCAATCGCAAATTTCTGTAGTGACAGTTCTCTTACCTTGACCAATTTACTGAGTTGGGAATTGTTGCTCCTGGACAGATTGAACAACCTCAAGAGCAAAGGCAGTAGTATGAACGCAGCAAAATAATGTAAAATGAATGTAGTAAAATAATTGGAAGAGTTTTGAGCTTTCTTACCTTTGTTTGTAAGGCAATTTATTTCCTTGTAAGTTAACAGACTTTACTTTTTAATACTGGTGGTGCCTACCGACAAGCTGAAAAACAGCACAGTGGGCTTTCATGAATGGCTAAGAGCCCGCCCCACAATGCGGTTCTCTCCTAGAGGATTCTTTCCTCCTAGCTGTGTTGTGTTCCATGATGCTTGCCAAGAAATCTTTTTTCTTTTTGTTCTTTTTTGGCTCCTTTTTTCATATGTTTGCTTTCTCTCTGACCTCTGGCCTTTTGTTTTATTTTAATCTTTGAATTTTGTGTTAGCAGCCTTGAGAAGAGTCTGAATCTCATTTGAAACGTAACCTGTACCTGGGTGACAAGGACGTTTCATAGCTAAATATTAGAAGCCTCTCAGTTGAGAAGAAATGTTTCCTCTGTGCTGGTAAAACAAGCGCAGCATGTTAAAATTAAGAATTTTTCTTTATGACTCAGATGAGTTTGACTTTTACATTTTCACAATTTGGTGAAGTTTTTCTAAACCCCCTAACTATATACGTCATTTCTACCAACCAGTTAGAAATAGGCTAGGACTCTGTGACTTACACAGTCCATTTATATAAATTATAAACTCCCCAAGGAGGAGTTATTTCAGCCTCCATTCAGAGACCATAGATAACAAAAGAAACTTTGAAAGGTATAAATCAGAGACATTCTAACAAGGTTGATGAAAAATTGAAATACGAAAACCCTGACAATAAGCCTGCACTCCAAAATGAATGAAAAGTTGATTCAGGTTTTCTAACTAATTTTTGTTAATTTGTAGGTTCACAGGGCAATGTATGTGATTGTTTTGCTCCCTTAGTGTCTTATATTGAGACCAGGATTTCCAGATGTATCGTACAGTGAAAAAACAGTACCTAGAATACCTTTAAATTACCAGTCCTGCAGTTTATTTTTAAAAATCCCTTTACCCAAGCAGCTCTTGTCTTGACTTTTAAGTTTTTGAAAGACTCTGTACTTTTGCTCCCTCCTACAGGCTGTTTTTCACGGGAAAAGAGAAAACTGACAGTTGGCAAAGCAAAAAGTTTCCAAACCACAGGGTGTCGGCTACTTGCATAATCGCTGAAGCCAAAATTTCCATTTTCTACAAAGCGACTGGAGAACTTTTCATTTCTGGTTAACCTGAACTGCAGATGAAAATGAAAATCCCCCCTAAACCCACAGGCTGTGCTCTCCAGCTTTCTTGGTTATATTTTGTGACATTTCCTGTTTACCTTGTCTTGCCTGCCCATATTTTTTTTTTTTTTTTACTCATTGATATTGTACCATGACGTCTAAAAATACAGCCTAACAACTGGTTTTAAGAGGATGTCTCTTTCTGCAGAGGAACAGCAGAAATATCCTGCATGTTTTTCTGAAAATAAACATTTTACAGTCTCTTCTCAATACCTAAAATATGATTTATTTTTTTATTTTTTATTTTTTTTTGAGACAGAGCCTCAAGCTGTCACTCTGGATAGAGTGCTGTGGCATCACAGCTCACAGCAACCTCCAATTCCTGGGCTCCAGCGAGTCTCTTGCCTCCGCCTCCCAAATAGCTGGGACTACAGGCGCCCGCCACAACGCCTGGCTATTTTTTGGTTGCAGCCGTCATTGTTGTTTGGCGGGCCCGGGCTAGATTCGAACCCGCCAGCTCAGATGTACATGGCTGGCGCCTTAGCCCGTTGAGCCATGGGCGCCGAGCCTTGTTTTATTTTTTTAAAGACAGAGTCTCAAGCTGTCGCCCTGGGTAGAGTGCTATGGTGTCAAAGCTCACAGCAACCTCCAACTTTGGGCTCAAGAGATCCTCTTGCCTCAGTTTTTCTATTTTTAGTAGAGATGGGTCTTCATTTTTTCTCAGATGCTTAATAGTGTGTTACTGGTGATATGATTATCATCTGTGACCTAGAGGTTGATTTTAGGTTCAACATGCTTTCATACAAGAGACAAAGCTAAATGCAATTGATTTTTTCTTTCCCATTTCACAGAGGCAGAAACTGAGATTTCAGGAGATCCTATGATATTCAGGCCATACCCAGGGAAATAGCGGGGCCAGGACGCAAATCTAAGCCTCCTAACTCTAAATCCTGTTCACGTCTCTTTGACACCAGGCTAAGGCCTCCTGCTGGTGTTCAGCTCCAGACTTAGTAATGTTTCTCTCTCTCTCCCTTCCTTCCTTTGAAACCTGGCTATTCTTTTCACCAGACTTATGACATCAGGCTATAATCTGATAAGGAATTGTCTTTTATGAGAATGTCCTTCCCCAGGGAATGTCTGCCCATGGCTGGCTGGAATTGCTGGCCAAGTTGGTGCTGGAGCTGCAGAAATGACTGTCTACTTCCTGGCCGGCCTTTCTTGTTTACTTCCCCTGACCTCTGTCAGACAGAAAGGAGCTTGCAGCTAACTGTCCAGAAAACGGGGTCATCCCTCAGTCTCTACTTGGGAGCCCCTTCTCAAGAGCAGTGGTCCAATATAAGTTCTCTTCATCAAGTTCCTCTTCTCTCGTGCTTCCTGGGTAAGGAGAAGTGAGTTTGGAATTAAGTTTTACACATGCTCAAAGCTCAAATCCATTGCCAGTTTATCTACTTCAGCTCCCTTATTGCTATCTGAAAATATCTTATTTGTTTAATTATTAATAGTTTCTTTTCTTCTCATTACCTCTAGAATAATCACTCTTTAAAGGGATAACTTTGTGCCCCAGGGGACATTTAATAATGTTTAAAGACATTTTGGGGACCAGGTGCAGGGGCTCATGCCTACAATCCTAGCACTCTGGGAGGCTGAGGAAGGAGGATCCATTGAGCTCAGGAGTTCAAGACCAGCCTGACCCATCTCTGCTAATGATAGAAAAATTAGCCAAGGGTCATGGCATGCCCCTGTAGCCCAGCTGCTTAGGAGGCTGAGGCAGGAAGATGCTTGAGCCTAGGATTGGAGGTTGTGGTGAGCTAGGTTGATGCCATGACACTACCTGGGGTGGCAGAGAGAGACTCTGTCACCCCCCCCAAAAAAAAAATTGGGGGTCAGCACGGAGGACTAGGATCTACTGACATCTAGTGGGTGGAGGTCAGGAATGCTGTTTAGCTCTTTACAATGCCCGGGACTGCGCTCCACTGGCTGTAAAGGGTCGGCAGTATTGGGGATGAGAACTGCTGGTTCTCTTATCTGCTGGTATATATTAGTATTGAGAACACTCCTTGTCCTTAGAAAGTAGTTAGTAAATATTGATGGAATGAATGAATGAATACATGATCCAGAGCTTTTCCACAGCTAATTAATTACCTGTGTGCTAAGTTACATCTCAAGCCTGTAGTAATGTGGAGTCACACCCAGGAGGCCACATCCCTGATAAATGTCATCCTGTACCCTGAGTAGTCATATGGGCATGACAGAGCCGTAGAAGCAGCCCAACCGGTGGGGAAGAATTCCATCCTGACTACTGAAGGAAAATCGTTAGCAAACACAGACTACATTTTTAGCAGCTGCCTGTATTACTTCATGGTGAGGCCAGGAGATAGCCAAGGGATGGTGATTGCACGCACCTTGCTCCTCTTCTGGTCTTGCTTTCAAGACTTCAACCAGTCTACTCTGGTTTGGTGAGTCTAGATCGAGCTTTTCACAGATGATGTGTTCAATGCCTTAGCCACGTGTGGTTTAATATGTAGGATGTATTAGATGAAAAATGCTTTGCAAGCTAATGGAGCAGTTGAGAGTACAAATTCTGGAGTCAGAACACCTGGGTTTACACCCTACTCTGCCTCTTCCTGGCTCTATGAACTTGTGGGTTGGGGCCAGTCACATACCTTTTCCCAGACTCAATTTTCTTTTCTATAGAATGAAGCTGGTAATGGAATCCACCTCACAGGGTTGTTGTGTAAATTCACTGAAATGGCCCATGTCCATTTAAGTGGCAGTGTCAGGCACACAGTCAACAGCCATTACTTTTTATTAACATTTTTCTTCTTCTTCTTCTTCTTTTTTTTTTCTTTGAGACCAAGTCTCACTATGTCGCCCCAGGGAGAGTGCCGTGGCGTCACAGCTCACAGCAACCTCAAACTCTTGGGCTTAAGTGATTCTCTTACCTCAACCTCCCAAGTAGCTGGGACTTCAGGCACCCGCCACAACACCTGGCTAGTTTTTGGTTGCAGTTGTCATTGTTGTTTAGCTGGCCTGGGCTGGGTTCGAACCCACCAGCCTTGGTGCATGTGGCCAGCGCTATAACCACTGTGCTACAGGTGCCAAGGCAACTTTTTAACATATTTCTTTAAGGCAGATTACTCGATTTCAGCTTTGGCAAACTGAACTCCCCTTCTTTACCGTTCCTCCCCTCACCCTCTTCCTTTGCTTCTATAACACTGTCAGCTTTTCGTCCTCTCTCGCCATCTCTCTTTTTCCTTCTCCCCTTCCAGGGACCCTATGAGGAATGCACAAGTCCTACTTCGGTACAGCCTCTGGAGCCTGCCCCTTTGTCTGACTTTGTAGCAGTATGAGCAGAAACCACTTCACCTCTGTGCTTCAGCTTTGTCATGGGTGAAATCTAAACAGTAACACCCCCCTACGTAGTCTTGTTAGCAGCCTGAAAAAAAAAGAGACTGCACATATGAAGTGCTCTGCACTCATGTGACATGTATGCTTACTAGAAGCTGAGAATCGTTTATTGACACCTAAAGAAGTCCCCAGTGATTGCGTGCTGGGAGGATAGGCACCATCTTGAAAGAACTTGAGGGAAAATTACAGCTGACCCCGCCTGGGGATGTCTGTGTCAGTCTAGGCCATTCTCTGAACAGGAGCATCAATAGCTCATATTCAGTCAACACCCAGACTTGATATAAAGGGGCCCTGTTCAGCTGGGGTTGACATCACTGGGGTGAAATATAAAACTCCATCCACTCAATAGAACCCAAAGTGAGAACGTCCTAGATAGATTCTTCTCCTGCTCTCCAGTTCCTCTAGATGTCTCATCTGATGAGCAGTTTTTAAATAGTGCACCTTGTTCTCCAGGTGGAAAGCTTGTTTTTTGTATGTAAGATCTTCTGGGCCGAGGCTTGGGAGTTGATTGGGACATCCTCACTTCAAATTGTTCCCTGTCAATTTAAATCATTTGTGAATGTATTTTAGTATTAACTATGTCTGGGTTCTGAATAGTAAAGGAAGTAAACATTCCTTTACTCAGCAGATACTTATCATATGTATTATATTCTTTTTAAATTTGATTGATTGATCGATTGGACACAGAGTCTCACTCTGTTGTCCAAGCTCAAGTGCAGTGGTGCCCTCATAGCTCACAGCAACCTCAAACTCCTGGGCTCAAATAATCCTCCTGCCTTGGCCTCCCAGAGTGTTGGGATTACAAGCATAAGCCACTGTGCCTGGCCGATATATCCTACTCTTTAAAATATGCCAGGCACTGTTCTAGGCCACGGAGAGACAAAGCAATCAGCTATTGGACAGTTATCAACAGAGAAGTGAAGGGATCTGATGTGTATTTTGAAATTAACACTCCGTGGCCAGGTGGAGATTGGACCATCGGACTGTTGGAAATATGAATAGGTGACTTTTCACTTCCAGGTGGCAGATCAGACTCTGGAAGGATCATTCCACAGAAAACCCTGAGGAATCATCTTTTAGAGGCAAGCCGTCTTGTGCTGAGCTTTCAGAAAAAGTTAAAAGGGAGTGAGGCAGCGGTGGGCACGGGGAAGCCACTGCTTCCTTATCAAGCTTTCATGTTTCTGTGTTCAGAAGAACAACTGAAGCCGAAGTAGGCTGGAGTTTTGGCTTTTTTTTTTTTTTGTAGTTGTCGCTTCCTGTTACTTTTCAGGTTGATCCTGGTGGTTGTGGGTGGTCCCACGCTGTCCTGTCTTGAACTGCCTTTGGGTTTCTCCCATGCTTCTCTCCTCTCCTGAGTCAGTGTGATGGGGGAAGGGGTGAGGGTGTAGTCTCTCTTGTAGACTAGAGTCCCACCGTGGGCCGCCATATTGGGAGCCTCAGGAAACCAGAGATGTGGCCTGTAGCTGAATCTCACTTCCCTTCTGACCTTCCTCATTTGAGCACTGACCAGATGGACAAAGTGTTTCCACCAGCCATCAGCGCTTACACTCTGAGGACTGACTCTTGCCCGCTGGAGAGCTAACAGGGCCACAGACTGAGGTGGGAGTCTTAATCCAACATGCACAATTTTTACCTCTGAATTCCTAGGGTTCAATGGGGGAGGAGGTGGAGAGAAAGGTATCAAGCCTGGGTGGGTGTTAAGAAAGTGAACTTTTTTTTTTTATTGTGAGCCATTGCTGCTGTTAACTGCCACTGGGTAGGGATTAGTTCTGAAACTGTTCTGATGGTCTTTGTGGGGTTCAAAAATGATCCTGTATCTATTATGCTCCATGTACAGCTTTCTTTAACTGTGACTTCTGTTTTGACATTAGAAAACAAAGCACTGATAACTGTGCTTTAGGGGAGGCACAGTGGTTCATGCCTATAAAACTAGCACTCTGGGAGGCCAAGGCAGGAGGGTCCCTTGAGATCAGGAGCTCAAGACCAGCAAGAACAAGACCCCGTCCTTACTAAAATTAGAAAAATTAGCCAGGCATTGTGACAGGTGGCTGTATTCCTAGCTCCTCAGGAGGCTGAGACAGGAGAATCTCTTGAACCCAGGAGCTTGAGGTTGCTATGAGCTAGGCTGATGCCACAGCAGTTGCTATGAGCTAGGCTGATGCCACAGCAGTCTAGCCTGGACAACAGTATGAGAGTCCATCTCAAAAAATTAATTAATTTTAAAAAATGCCCAGTTTGGGTTTTTTTCATTTTGTTGTTATAGTATTTTAAAAATTAAAAAAAAATTAACCTGTTGGAAAAAAAGTTCATTTGAAGAAGATGGTATTTATTATCTGAATAACCTTGTGCCTGTCATTTACCCTCTAGTCTGGGAGTCCTCAGTTGTTTTTTTTGTTTTTTTTTTTTGAGACAGAGCCTCAGGCTGTCACCCTTGATAGAGTGCTGTGGCATAACAGCTCACAGCAACCTCCAATTCCTGGGCTCAAGCGAGTCTCCTATCTCCACCTCCCAAGTAGCTGGGAATACAGGCACCCGCCACAACGCCCGGCCATTTTTTGGTTGCAGGCATCATTGCTGTTTGGCGGGCCCAGGCTGGATTCGAACCTACCAGCTCAGGTGTACGTGGCTGGCGCCTTAGCCCGCTGAGCCCACAGGCGCAGAGCCCGGGAGTCCTGAGTTTTAATTCCAGGTCTGGCATTAGTTAACCGCCTGTGTCATGTAGCTTTGAGCCCATCTGTTCCTTAGTATCCCCATATCTAAAATAAGTGGGGGTTAATAAATGCCTTCTGAGAGTCTATGTACAATTCCACAATTCTAACTATTCCTACCCAAACTGTTTTCCTCTGGAAGTGAAATGAGTTTTGATGCCCACTTGAAGATACTGTTTTTACTTTTCTATCCATTCATCTGCCCCATTGAGAATGGGCTGTGTGGAAGCTTTCTTACAGTTTGTCCCTTGGTCACATGTGTTACACCATGAGTATGGTAAACATTTTAGTGAAGTGCTTGGACTTTGCATTTGGGCCTAATTGTGCCATTTATGAATCTTGTTATTAAGTGACAAGAGCAGGCCTTTCTGTTGCTAGTGACCATCTAATCAGCACCCTGACCTCCCAGCGGAACCATCCTCTCACCAGAGGAAAGAAAGGTTCAGTGTGTCGCTGACAGCCACGTGTGCTGTGTGAGCATGAAACTGTCCTGTCTTTTCTGTCCAGTTCCACACTGCCCTTCTCCAGCCTGCCCTGTGTGGTCTCTTAGCACAACATACCGGGGGTGGGGGGGGGTTGTTCACTTTCCTCCCCAGATGTCAGTCTTGCTTGGTAGTTGTGTTGTATTGTCACTGATATGAGGGGACATGAGTTATTATGTGTGGGGATTCTGTCCTTAATAGCAAATCAGCAGTGTCTGATGAAGATGCTTATAGTTGCAAGAAGCAGAAGCCCATTCAAGTTAACTTTAAAGAGGAAAAAAAAAGTGAATTTGTTGAAAGAATGCAGGGTAGGGTGTTTTATGGAACTCAAGGACAAAAGTTCACCCAGACCAGTGGAAGGGACTAGAAGTGACAGGAAAGACATTAGGAACCCTCACAGCGGCTCTCATAAGCCTTTCCTCTCTGGTCACATGCTTACTCTTGCCTCCTTCTCACTACTTGCCTCCTCCATTCTCTTTTCTGTCTCCCCTTCGTTCTCTCTGCTTTCCTTTCTCCACACATCAGACCATGGCCGCCCCACAGCAACCAAGTTTTCATCCTCTCAGAGCCAATTTCAGGTTCTCTGGACTGAAGTTCTGATTGGCCCAGCTCAGATCACGTGTCTAACCCTAATCTAACATCTAATCATTTGAGGTGGAAGGAGCAGGATGCATGACCACCACTGCCCAGGACACACCAAAAAACACTTACTGTTTAATCTTCTAGCTCAAGGGAAGATCACCAAAGCAAAATGGAAAGGCAAAAAAAAAAAAATGATTTTTAAAAATCAGGAAATACATTTATTTAGATTATGGAACAGAGTAGCTTGAAATATTTTATGAGTTCCTTAATGGATTCATATTGTGTGATTTTTTGAGCATTATTTTGATACATTATTTGAGATATTATTTTGTTATATCTTTCTGCACTTCAGACTGCCTTTGGTGGGTGGTTTTACCAAAGAAGTAAAATGACTTAAACTGACACATTTAATTTTTCTCTTATTTATTTCGTCCTTTAGTATTGAAAGTAGGAGGGGGGAAAAAGACCTTTTTTCTTTTTTCAGTTAGACTTTAATTCGGATCTTCTTGTCCAGGTAACTTTGAATAAATTACCATGAGTCGTGTACCTTGATTTTCTCATCTGTAAAATGGGGATATTTCCATGTTATTGATCTTTTTAGCACTTTAATGAGGTAGGATACATAAAGTGCCCAGCTCAGTGACTAGAACTAGCAAAGATTTGTTCTCTTTCTCCTTCCCACTGAAGATGTGTATTTAACCTTGGTTATGCAGGGGTAAGAAACGAATCTGTGGCCATAGGACCACGTAGTTTGCTCTGCTCTGACTTACCTCTTTGCCTACTTCAGTGGTTCCTGTGGGCCATATCACAATAATGCCATGATCTAACCAGTTGCGTGACTTTTAACACTATTAGAGCAATGAGTAAATGTAAAAATTAGTGTATTTTATATTGAAAACAGGTTACATATACTGCTCCAAGCCTCAATTTCCTCATCTGTTAAATGATAATAATAATTTATTATTAAATAATAATAATTTATTGTTAAATGACAATAATAATACCAATCCCAAATTGTTAACTGTGAAGCTCAGAAATTATTTAAAACACCTAATGCAGTGCTGAGTACACAGGTGGCCCTCAGTAATAGAAGCTATTTCTGTGTACCTGGTTTCTACATATTTCTAAGTCATACAGTTTTGCAGAACAGCTGAGAGACAAAATGCTGCCCTTGCTTTTCAAAAGTCCCAGGAATTCCATCACCATGCACAAAGCCCAGTGTGCAAAGTTCATGGTGGCATTGCTTATATAGCACAAGCGTGGGGACCACCTAAGTGTTTCTCAACAGGAGACTCATTGAATTATCATATAGCCACAGGATGATTGAACCTGTCAAAGGAATGAGCCCCATTTATATATGCTGACCTTCAAAAGCTCTCCAAGAAATGCTGAATTTAAAAAGCAAGAGTGAAAACAGTGAGTTTGTGCCAGGTGCGGTGGCTCCCACCTGTAACCCTAGCACTCCGGGAGGCTGAGGCAGGTGGATCCCCTGAGCTCTGGAGCGAGAGACCAGCCTGAGGAAGAGGGAGACCCTATCTACTAAAAATAGAAAAGCTAGCCAAGCATAGCCGGTCTCAGTGGCGCTAGCCTGTAGTCCCCTACTTGGGAGGCTAAGGCAAGAGGATTACTTGAGTCCAAGATTGTGGTTGCTGTGAGCTATGACGCTACAGCACTTTACTTAGGGTGGCAGAGTGAGACTCTGTCTCAAAAAAACCCCAAAAAACAAAAAAAAAGTGAGTGTAACATAGTCCTACTGATACTTGAATTGAAAAAGAAAAAAATACACACACCGGCACACACAGAGATACAGACAGAGGTATGTATCGATATTACCTTTCTGAGTGGTTACAAAAAAAATTAAGAGTACTTCATTTGTAGAACAATATATTCAATATGATACATGTTATATATTCAATACGAATATATTCAATACATATTAAAGTAAAATATGTAAAATGAAAACATTTTTAATATGTACACATATATTGAATAAAAGCAATCTATGAAGATTCTTGTCAAACTGACAATATGGGCTCAGCATCTATAGCTCAGTGAGTAGGGCGCTGGCCACATACACTGAAGGTGGAGGGTTCAAGCCCAGTCTGGCCCTGCTAAACAACAATGACAACTGCAACCAAAAAACAGCTGCACCTATAGTCCCAGCTACTCAGGAGGCTGAGGCAAGAGAATCACTTAAGCCCAAGAATTGGAGGTTGCTGTGAGCTGTGATGCCACGGCATTCTACGAAGAGTGACATAGTGAGACTCTATCTCAAAAAAAAAAAAAAACCAAGATGGGGTTTTCTGCAGATAAAATGGTTTTGAGAAATGTTTTAATCAAGGGAAATCTTGGCATTCTGTGAATTGATCAAATATTTTACAATGAATATTTCCCAGTATTGCAACTTTAAGTGATAAAAAATTAAATATAAGTGAAAACTTATACATCAAACTATTCTTTTTTTTTTTTTTTTAAGACAGTCTCACTATGTCACCCTTGGTAGAGTGCTGTGGCATCACAGCTCACAGCAACCTCAAACTCTTGGGCTTAAGCAATTCTCTAGCCTCAGCCTCCCAAGTAGCTGGGACTGTAGATACCTGCCACAATGCTCAGTGATATATATATATATTTTTTTTTTGGTAGAGACAAGAGTCTCACTTTCTCGCCCTTGGTAGAGTGCCGTGGCATCATACAGCTCACAGCAATCTCCAACTCCTGGGCTTAGGCGATTCTCTTGCCTCAGCCTCCGGAGTAGCTGGGACTACAGGCGCCTGCCACAATGCCCGGCTATTTTTCTGTTTTGCAGTTCGGCCGAGGCCGGGTTTGAACCCACTACCTTGGGTATATGGGGCCGGCACCCTACTCGCTGAGCCATAGGCGCCGCCCATGCCCAGGGATATTTTTGTTGTTGTCATAGTTTAGCAGGCTCTGGCCAGAATCAAACCTGCCAGTCCCAGTATATGTGGCTGGTGCCCTAACGGCTGAGCTATAGGCACCGAACTCCTTGAACTATTCTTAATTATGTATCTTCACTGTTGTTTTTTTTTTTTTTTTTGAGACAGAGCCTCAAGCTGTCACCCTGGATAGATTGCGGTGGCATCACAACTCACAGCAACCTCCAATTCCTGGGCTTAAGCAAGTCTCTTGCCTCCACCTCCCAAGTAGCTGGGACTACAGGTGCCCGCCACAACGCCTGGCCATTTTTTGGTTGCAGCCGTCATTGATGTTTGGCGGGTCTGGGCTGGATTCAAACCTGCCAGCTCAGGTGCACGTGGCTGGCGCCTTAGCCCGTTGAGCCACAGGTGCCGAGCCTTCGCTGTTTTTAATTATAGTGGTGATATATAGTAAGAAGGAAGGCAAAAGACAAAAGTTTCCAAAATGGAGACGTTTTCCTTTTTCTTTTCTTTCTTTTTTTTTTCTTTCCTTGTCTTTCTTTTTTTTTTTTTTTTTTTCTTTTTGGAGACAGAATCTTACTCTGTCACTTTAGGTAGAGTGCCATGGGATCCTAGTGCACAGCAACCTCAAACTTTAGCTCTCTGAGTAACTAGGACAACTGACGCTGGCCACGATGCCCGGCTAGTTTTTCTGTTTTCAGTAGAGACAGGATCTCATTCTTGCCCAGGCTGTTCTTGAACTCCTGAGCATAAGCAATCCGCCTGCCTCCCAGAGTGCTAGGATTACAGGTATGAGCCATTGCACTTGGACTTTTTTGTTTTTATTTTAAGAGACAGAGGTTTGCTATTTTGCCCAGGTTGGTGTGCAGTGGCTATTTACAGATTGATCATAGTTCAGTGTGACTTTGAACTTCTAGGCTCAAGAGATCCTCCTGCCTCAGCCTCCCAAATAGCTGGTTCTATAGGCATGTGCCACCACACCCAGTGATACATTCTACTTTAATTTTAGTCTGTATTTTTCTTCTTATAATAATGAGTGCCTGGTATTTATTAAAACACACCAATGAGTAAGGCATTTTCATTTGAAAAAATAAAGTAGTGATTTGAGGAAAAATATAGTGGTTTCCTCTGGGAAGACCTGCTTTTCATAATACATGTATAATCTTGTGTGCATTGTTTGAACTTGGCATGGTGTATAGGTGTTACTTTTTCAATATATAGACTAGTCTTTGTTTTCTGTTCTTTTCTTCTTTTAAATCCAAGTTAGTGCCATGTAATAAATCTGTTTCTGGCCAAGTTTGTTGATTAACTCGACTGAGGCCATTTTTAGGCTGAGTATGTCACTTATGAAATAAATAATACGCATTCGAGCAGGTTTGCTTGCCAGCCCTGTCCCTGACACCACTCTTGCTGTCTTGTTTCCACAGATGACAGAAGGCAGGCACTGCCAGGTGCACCTCCTGGACGACAGGACACTGGAGCTGCTGGTTCAGGTAGGTGCTGCCCAGGCAGGTATTATTGTCCAGGTGGGTGTTGTGCAGGTAGGTTTTAGCACAGGTAGGTGTTGGCTACACAGGGATACCCTTGCCTGGTTCCCTCTCTGAGCCTCATGGTCTGGGTTCAGGCTGCTATCTATGCCTCAAAGCCAGTGTCTCAGGATTGATTAAGGGGGGCAGCTTCAAAGTAAAAAAAAGCTTGCTCTATTCATAAGAGTAGTTTTTATTTACTTCATTCATTCATTCATTTTTTTAGACAAAGCTTCATTCTGCCACCCTGGACAGAGTGCCATGGCATCATAACTCACAGCAACCTCAAACTCTCGGGCTCAAACAATCCTCTTGCCTCATCCTTTTTAGTAGCTGAGACTACGGTCTCCTGCCACAGCACCCCGCTATATTATTTCTATTTTTGATAGAGACAGAGTCTCGCTCTTGCTCAGGCTATTCTCAAACTCTTGAGCTCAAGCAATCCACCCGCCTCAACCTCCCAAATTATTAGGATTACTAGTGTGAGCCACCGTACCTGGACCATAAGACTAACTTGGTGACATGGATTCAGAGACATGTAGGTTTCAATCTCAGCTTGATACTCAGTAGCTGTGTGACCCTGGGCAAATGACTACTTCTCTGGACCTCTCTATGGTAGATTGGGAATCATAATACTTCCCATAATACTTTCCGGAATTATTGCGATGTGAGAATCTGCATTCTGCCACTTTCCAGCTGCATGGCATTGTGCAAGAGCCAGGACTAAGACAGCCTAGTCTTCATCACAGAATTAGAGTTAAAACCAAGCTAGATTATACATGATAGTAAAATATCTTTGTAATACAAATAGCATTATATGAATGATGCTATTTTAATTGTTGATGCTTCTCTGTTTCAACCAACACTCTGGACCAAGAGTCTTGAGAAGTTGTGGAAGTCCCTGCAGACAGACCATACCTGCAGCTAAGCTAGAATTCCCTCCTCTGACCAAACATAAATTCTTTTCCCTTCCAAGGCTTGTCCCTAGCCCACTATGCTTAGGCCTAGAGTAAAAATAGTACAGTCAACAGTAGTTTCACCAAAGTAGGTGGGCAACAGTAGTTTCACCAAAGTTTCACAGTAGGCAAATCTTTTAGTCTAGATTTCTACCTGTTTCTTTAATTTTTTTTCTCTAAATCATCTCCATTTTTTCTTCTCCAATAGCAAACACCCAGTCTTCAAACCATCATAGTGTACCCTAAACTGTTTGACTCAAAGTTCAAAAAGAATCCATCTGGAGTACTTATCAGCAATCACCCTTTCTTTCCCCATTCCCCACAAATCCAGCATCCATTATCAGTCCTGATAGATATTCTGTTGGTTCCCATCCATGCTTTTCCCCACCAGGCCCAATGTTTCTCAAAAGGTCACAGATTAGAAACCTCTTCCCCTAGGATGAGCACACTTACTTGATCCTTAGAAAGGAAAATCTTAGGCTTTAGAATGAGACAGAATGGAAGTTCAAATCCTTGCCCTTGCTAACAATGTAACATCAAGCAAGGTGCTTAACCTCTCTTGGCCTTGTCTGGCTCATATATAAAATGGAAATAAAAAGCCCTATCTCACATCTTTATTACAAGGATTAGATGAGATAATGAATATGAATTCAGCATAATAAATGGTTATTGTTACTATTGTCATTTGTTAGTTCCCTCTGTGGCTTCAACCTGGGGTCTTGAGTTTCTTTATCTGGCCACCATCAAGTGATTATTTGTACAATCTTTTTTTTTTTTTTTTTTTTTTTTTTAGAGACAGGGTCTTGCCATGTTGCCTAGGCTGGTCTTGAACTCCTCCCCTCTTCACCTATCAAAGTGTTGGGATTATAGGCGTGACCTACAATCTTTTCTAGTATCTCAGGCAACTAGGCAGTGAAGTGTTTAATACCCTTGGTCTTGGGCACTCACACCATGCTACATATAAAAGAGTGTTTTTTCCAAAACATCAACATATCAGAAAGCACACTGTTATCATAGAGGAAAAAAGTAAGGTATTCAAATGAGTTGCAAATACATGAAAATGATGATCTCATTAACATTCCTATTCCCATCCTCTCTCCTTCCCTCAACTCTTACAGAATGATCAATAGCAAATCAACCTAATCAGAAAATGGGCAGGTATTTAAAAACAAACAAACTTCTTTAAACTATTTAGCAACCAAATTGCTTCTAACCAGATTTTTATTTTGACAGCCCAAACTGTTATCAAGGGAATTGCTGGACCTCGTGGCTTCACATTTCAACCTGAAAGAAAAGGAGTACTTTGGAATAACGTTTGTAGATGACTCGTAAGTGTTTTAATAGTTTTCATTTCATTCTTTACTGCTTGCCTAGACTACCTACCTCCTGTCATTTACTATTAGTGAAAAGGGGAAAAAATATTCCAAGAATTGGAATATGTTCTGCTCAAAGGTTTTTTAATACGGTATTTTTCTCCTAAGACTGCTGCAAAAGAAGAGGAAAAGAAATATTGACCAGTTTAAGAACTTAAAGTGTCTTTTCAGAGATTTGTAGTAATAATTTTATTATTCGTTGTTATTATTGATTGTCTTCACACGTCTCGAATGAGGTTGTGCTTCTAATTTAGCTTATGTATCAGTGATAGAATTACCACATTGTTAGCCACTCACATCGTGAAACTGAATCAACGTTTTGGTGTTGGTAGGAAGATAGTTTAAAAGCAAATTTGTGACTCGCTTGAAAATATGCATGTAGTTTAATATGGAATGACCTTTTCCACCACCACTTTGGTCCATTTTATGTTGCATTTTTACTATCTTTTTCTTTTCCTTTCATGTTTTATGCTAAGTTACTGGATGTTGTGTATATTTATCAGTCATATAAATCCTCTCTGAAATGAAGCATGTATATAAAAATAAATACATGGGAATTTAAAACTCTATGTAGGTGAATGTATTTGGATTTACTAGCTCCTGGTTCTTTGTGTGTGTTTGTGTCTCTTTTATTTCAGCCAAACTTGCCTGTATTATATGCAACCTGATACATTATCAGAGGAATCCTTGCCCCTTTTGGAGTTAGTTTCCAAAGAGCTTCTTAAATATTAAAATTCAAGAAAATGTGTTCCAGACACAAAATATGTTGGCCAACCTCCCAGCGTTCTTTCCACGAAGCTCCCAATTGAAGTGCTTTTTTCAGTTGTTCAGTTTAACCAGGTGGAAAATAATCTCAAGAAGGAGTTCATTATTTTCAACACCTTGTGGCTGCTGATTACTTCCAGCCTGATTACTTCCACCCTGCTTGAACCCAGGGCCTCCATGAAATGCCAACAGGCTCGGGACTTGGGCTCAATAAGAAACAGGTATCTAGATTGTCAGAAGACAGAAAAACCTGAAATTTTTGATTCTGGACTATAGGTATTTCCTGAAGAGGGTTCAACAAAGTGGAAAAGAGTTCACTGACCATCTCCCCCTTCACTCTAAATCATACAAGTATCTGTTCACGCATTAGCTACTGTTGGAGAGATTCACGATGATCTGTCCTCTGTTGGACGCAGTGGGAAACGCAGATGCCTATTGACCGTAAACTTGAGCTGGAAAGCCAAAACCAATTCATACGAATTAGTGACTGAACACAAACACACATGGAGGTTGACCCTGAATGTGAATGAAATGCTAGCAAACAGGATAAGCTATAAAACCATAAATACATAATGGCTTAGTTGTATGGTATAAACTGTAACTGCTACAAGCACTATAATTTAGGGAGAGTAGAGGTTAAGAGCATGAGTATCAGAGTAATTTATTCACTTAACAAATGTTTCTCAAATGCCTGCTCAATGCCAAGTGTTGTTCTAGTTCCCAGGATTCAGCTATGAGCAACACAGACAAGGTCCCTTCCCTTGTGGAACTAATATTGCAGTGGTACAGACTAACACAAAGAGTAAACAAATAGATAACTGAGAAAATGCTGGAAATTATACAGGCATTGAAGAACATAAAATATGAGGCCATGATCAAGAAAAGCTGAGGGTAGGTGTAGACAAGGTGAGGCAGTGTGGCTTTTAGGAAGTGACATTAATGGAAAGCAAGACCCAGTTCTGCAACAGATTAGGGACGCAGTCCAAATAAAAGCCAGTGCAAAAGTCTCGGTGGGGCTGAGCTTGACTTCTATGGTGTGTTTTGGTTTGTTTTTGAGAAAGAAAAAACACAGTCAGTGTGCCTAGAGAGTAAGAGGCAGAGTGGTACAAGATGAAGATTGAGAGGAGGCAAGAGCAGGCATCATGGAATCTTGATAGCTTTGTGACCTTAGGTCAGTCACTTAACATCTCTGTTGCTAAAGTTTTCTCATCTATACACTGGACTAATAGTACCTATATAGTAAGTACTACATTAGGCATCTGTAATAGGGTTCTAATATTAAATAGTGGTTAAATCAGGTAAGATATGCAGAGTGTTCAGAAGCAGCTGAAGGAGAACTAGAGTGAACTTCACCCAGAACTTCACCCATAATTGGCCCTGGCAAGGCCCGTAGACTTTAAATAGAAGGGAGAGGAGATGGCAATCCAGACAAGAGGTATTTTATGGGCACCACATGATAATGAACAAGGTACATTTGCCCCATGGTGAAGACATTGGCCTGATCGTGTGGACAAGATCACAGTGAGCTCTGTGAGTCACATAAATGGGGGGTCAGCCCCAGGCCACCGAAGATCATGACTTATGACTGCAGTGTCAAAGTGTTCTTAAACTGCAAGGTTTATGGCAGGTGGAAAGAGGTTCCTGGCTTCATGGAAGGCTTCTGGAACAGCTCCAAGCTCAGTTGAGCATATACTAACAGTGTATAAGTCAGAACTTCTCTCCAGAAAGAAAAGGAATAAAAGGAATGACTTATTTCAATGACCTGGACCACTGCCCTCCTCATCTACCCAGGGATTTCTTTCTCAAAACTATATTGGGAAGTGGCCAGGTGCAGTGGCTCATGCCTATAATCCTAGCACTCTGGGAGGCCAAGGTGGGTGGATTGCTTGAACTCAAGAGTTCAAGACCAGCCTAAGCATGAGTGAGACCCCAGTCTCGAAAAAATAGCTGGGTGTTTGGATAGGAGCCTGTAGTCCCAGCTACTCAGGAGGCTGAGAACATTGCTTGAGCCCAAGAGTTTGAGGTTGCTGTGAGTTATGATGCCACAGCAATCTACTGAGAATGACAAAGTGAGACTGTCTCAAAAAAAAAAAAACCCTATATTGGGAGGAGAAGGGCTCATGCTGCCTCTTTTTCTGTTGTCTTCTTTGGCTACACCGGTCAATGGCTATAGTCTGTCCAAAAACCCTAGCTCCAGAAGGTCCTCTTTGCCCTCCCCTACAAGTGACATTAGAGTCTCCTTTTAAATTATGATCAATGTGAGAAAATGTCTTTCTGGCTCTAACCATGAGCTGGGGGTTGGGGGAGAGGCCATAGAAATTGACCATTTCCACTTTTCTGCAGAATAGGTCTGGAAAATTGCTTAAGTCTAAGGGTGTCTCCGTGGAATGTCTTGGTCACAGGCCTAGTCCTTTTACTTTGGTAAATATTTTTGGAAAGTATTTTCTTTCAGTACTTCCCACCCCCACCCCCATAAAACCACCAAGTCGGATTCTTCCCAGGATGCTGTCAGAATAGCATTGTCCAGCTTCAACACCATCACCTTTTACCTTTGATAGACGTCTTTAAATTGAGAGGGATATTTTGTCAGTGAAGAGCTGCTTTCTATATACTCATTCACAGACCAAGAAGAGAAATGGAAAAATAGACTGCAGTTGTATAATAAAAGGAGTGATGACCAACCAAAACAAATTCCCTGGGGGTTAGAGGGAGTGACAGAGTTCCTGTGAAGACACTGGCAGGTGCCTTTGGCAGTGGTGTGTGCAGGGTGAGTCTTTGACCCCTAGAGGGCAGTCACCGCCCTCCTGAGGCCTCAGACCTTCTAGGCACCATAATGGTTTCCCTATCATTTTTTTTTCCTTCCCATGTTTTAAAAAGCTTTGCTCAATAAGTTTTGGGTTTATTTTTTGTGAAGAAATAAGAACACAACTGTGACTTTATCACGGCCCCTTTGGCTGGTCCTGAGATGATGGGCCTTCCATGGATACAATTCTAGCCGGAAAGAAAACTTGCTTTGGTTGATCTGCACAGCCTGATGAGGGATAAGGCTGTCTTTTTAAGGTATTGGTTAGATCTGTTGTACTTTCTGATGAAGAAAAGCAATAAGTAACCTTGACTATATCCCAATGGTAGTGTTAAGGGTAATTTTCATTTTTTATGAAATTATTTAAGACTTTTTCCTGTTGGTAAGATGGTGGTTGGATTTTTAAAATAATTTGTCTTTATTAAAAATTGTTTTGTATTATACATACGTGAGTATCTTCTTATAAAAACATTTAGCATCTTAGTTCATTCCCTTTTGATTACCTCATGCTCCCATTGTAGTTTCTTCTGTAGAGTAACTAATATTAGCAATTTCCAGAACTATATCTAAGAATTTTCATCCACATTTAATAGTGTCGTTGACTGTGCCTCACCAGTTCACATAATCGGTTTATATTGTATACATTGTCGTACAATTTGTTTCACTCGTTCTTAGACACCATTCCATGTGAGTCATATGCTTTTTGAATATACATAATGCTTTTTAAATGATGCCACATTTTTTCTACATAAAAGCCTTAAGGACAATTCAAAATTAGACCTATTTTCCATAAGAAAACTTTTGGGACTTGATATTATACAATATTTTATGTATTTTAAGACATACCTTGAACATCTCTGAAATTGGAGTATGTCTTTAAATCAGTGGCATCCTGAACTTGATGAAATATGCATAAGAATCTCTAAATTTCAGTCCCCTGCCTTTATTTTTTTTTATATATACAAAAGCAGTAATTCTAAGAACCTTCCTTATGTTATTTTTATCAGCTTATTTATCTTTACAATATTCCCCCAAGGAAAGGTACGGGACCCGTTATCAGAAGGCTTATCTTGTAACTATGGAAACAAAGAGACACTTTTCCCAGTGTTAAAACTGGTCAGTAATCACAGAGTAAGCCAAAAGTTATAAAAGCTGATTGAACCGCCATCTCATTTTCTCCAGTAACGAAAGTCCTGGATTCAAATTTCCATTTTGCCGCTTTCCTTGCAGACTTATTGTAAAATATAGCTTTAAGGTGTAGGAAATTCTAGCTGGGCTGGCACAGACTAGTTGCTCAGTAAGGAACGGCTGTTCTGCTGGGTGTGGTGGCTCGTGCCACCACTAGCACTCTGGGAGACCAAGGCAGGTCGATTGCTTGAACTCAGGAGTTTGAAACCAGCCTGAGCAAGAATGAGACCCCGTCTCTACTAAAAATAACCAGGCATTGTGGTGGGTGCCTGTAGTCCCAGCTACTGGGGAGGCTAAGGCAGGAGGATTGCTTGAGCCCAAGAGTTTGAGGTTGCTGTGAGTTATGACAACAGGGGCAACAAAGAGAGACTCTATCTCAAAAAAAGAAGAAAAAAGTAAGTCTCTTATTATTATTATTACTTGTGCCCACTTTTACTATCTGCTTATAATGAACACAGCTTAGAACAATGGTTCTTAAAGTGTAGGTTGCAACCCCTTTGGGGGGATCTAACACACTAGCCTTTCTTTTCCCTTTCACAGGGGTTGCCTAAGACCATCGGAAAACACATATTTCCGCCGATGGTCTTAGGGGGTCACCACAACATGAAGAACTGCATTAAAGGGTCGCGGCATGAGGAAGGTTGAGAACCCCTGGCTTAGAATTTTCTGATTTGGGTTTTTGATTAGTTATCAAGGACCTAAATAAGTTGGAAATTGTCTTCTGCCCCTTTAGATTTTAAACTCCTGGAGCCCAGGAGTTTAAGGCTGTTAAAATCCAACATCCCAGCCCACTACAGTGAGCATGTTCTTAAGTTCAGTTTTGTGGAAGCAAGTAAAATGGGTCCATGCCCTCCAGGAATTTACAGTCTAAAACAAAAGGACTAGTTGGACAACCTTGGAGAGCCACATAAACAGTCCTGAGCCACCGTGTCATCAATCTTTCTGATCCCTTAGAGGTCAAAGTCTAGAGAGAATGTGGTGAGGCTCTCGAGTAAATAAATAAGTACTTAAATATTTATAAGTCCATAATATAGATACAGAGCTAGCACGCAGAGATGACTGGGATCTGTACTTTTAGAAAACTGTGCTGTGTCTGTGTCTGCTTGATTTCTGTCAAGTCAGAAGTTTCCTCCTTCTTAATTATCTATGATATTTCAGGTTGCAAAGCCAACGCGGTGGCTCAGGCCTGTAAGCCCAGCACTCTGGGAGGCCGAGGCCAGCGAATGATGCCACAGCACTCTTGTGAAGGCAACAGAATGAGACCCTGTCTCAAAGAAACAGAAAATTCATGTTTTAAAAAAAGTTAAAGCTTAACATAATGTTACCCAGTTTTTTAACTCCTAAGGCAAGCCATGTTATCAGTTTCTTATTTTTCCTCTCAGAAATTTTTAAAATATATACATGCACACGTGTATATCTATTCTTTCTTTAATTAAAAAAATGGCAATACACTGTACTTACTGTTACACATCTTGCTTTTCATTTAATATTGTATCTTAGAAATTGTTCACACTTAATGAAATGAACTTAAGAACATGCTCACTCTTCAGCCTTTTTTCTCCTTTTTTAGAGACAGAGTCTTGCTATGTTGCCCAGGCTAGTGTGTAGTGACCATTCAAGGTGTAAAGATGGTACATTACAGCCTTAAACTCCTGGGCTCCAGCAATCCTCCTGCCTCAGCCTCCCAAGTAACTGGGACTATGGGCATGAGCCATGGTACCCGGCTTCTCCAGCCTGTCTTATGACTGCGTTGTATTTTACTGTACAGTTTTAGGTAATTTTTTAGCAATACTCTATTGGACATTGAGGTTACTTCCACCCTTTGTGCTACTTCAAACGATGCTACAGTGAGTGCTTTACATACAGATCATTCATCACATGTGCAAAATGTGATACACTCATGGAAAGGGAAATGCTGGTCCAGAGGCAGGTGTTTTTATAGTCTTGATAGAAGTTGCTGAACTGGTCTCATCACCAGTTGTAACAGGTTCTAGTAATACTTGGACCATCACTGTATGACAGTAACTGTTTCCCTGCAGCTTTGCCAGCACTGCTTGGTATTGAGCTTTTCTGACCTTCTGTTTAATACTTTTCCTTTGCTTTGCTCACAGAGGTCAGCAGAACTGGCTACAGCTAGATCACCGAGTTCTTGACCACGATTTACCCAAGAAACCAGGCCCAGCCATTTTGCACTTTGCTGTGAGGTATGTATCTGTAAGACCCATCCAGCATCCCTCTTCATTTTTTTTTTTTTTATGTGTTTTATCGTTTGTTTTAACGTTTTGGGTGATCAGAGAGAATAAAAAGAAAAGAGACCAAACAAAACAATATGTGAAAGAGATTCACTAGGACCAAATTACCATAGATACTATATAGAGTATTTTCTTTGAAAATTAAGGGTAAAGTCACCTTCCTTTATTCCTCAAAGGCTCTTAGATCCATTTACAGCTGAAAAACATGGGTCATATATTTTAATACATAAGCCTGTTCCTCACTCAACATATTTTTAGTATTCTTATGTGAAAGACAACAGACATTTTCTATTACATTTTATGTAGAAATAATGTTTTCTAGAGACGTGGAAATAATTGACGTTTTTACAGTTTCATGCCTTAATTCAAAGAGAAGATACAATGTAAACAAATGCTCACAGAAAGAATTATCTTAACAGTACAGAGCCAGAGTTTTGTTTGCACACAGAGAGACTGCTGGAAATAGTGCAAGGACTGAGCCCTGTACTTTTTAAAAGCTGTGGTGTTGCTATCTGTGTCTGCTTGATTTTTGTCAAACCAGAAGTTTCCTTGACTCCTTCTCTGAGCTGTGCTTGGGCAAGTCATTAAACCATATGCTGAAATGGATGCGTTCACTAAACCAGTGATTCCCAAAGCCAGCTCCTCATGGAATTATTTTTTTAGCATTAATGATTCACAATCTAAGATAAATAAAACGTTATGGGAATAGTAATATCATGTTCTTGTACCTAGCTTAAGATACAAAACATTACAAATTGAGCTGAAATTTCCTCTTTATGTGCTGACCCTCTCTCCCTATTATCCTAAATTTGATGAAAAATGTTATGACAAATTTTGTTTTCCTGGTCTAAAGCCAAAGATGATAAAATAAGCTAAGATAGTAGGTTTCTCATAAATCTAGTTTATTTTCATAAAGCTAGATCGACCTGAAGAATGGTCCTTTATTCTCAGATTATGTTAATTTTTAGATGACAAAAATGTACTTTATTGTATGCACTGAAAGTGGAAGCTTCATGCTTTTCTTTTTTAGGGGGAAAGGACATTTTTCCCCCTCTAATATTGCCTCACAAAATTACATCAGATTTTACCAATACTCTTCTTTCTTTAATTAAGTCTGTTCCATGAAATCCAAAAGTGTGGTAATAAGATGTTCTACCTTTTTCTTGAAAACATCTTTTTTTATGTGAATTGATGGTGAACACGGAGGGTTGCTGCAAATAAGTGTTGATGCACCGGCCACATATACCAAGGCTAGTGGGTTTGAGCCTGGTCCAGGCCTGCTAAACAACAATGACAACCGCAACCAAAGAAAAATAGCTGGGCATTGTGGCAGGCACCTGTAGTCCCAGCTACTCAGGAGGCTGAGGCAAGAGAATCGCTTAAGACCAAAAGTTTGAGTTTGCTATAAGCTGTGATGTCACAGCACTCTACCCAGGACAACATAGTGAGACTCTGTCTCAAAAAACAAACAAACAAAAAAAAAACAGCCGTATGTTTAAAACCCAAAAAAGGACCAGACAAACTGATTCACACCTGTAATCCTAGCACTTTGGGAGGCCGAGACGGGTGGATTGCCTGAGCTCAGGAGTTTGAGACCAGCCTGAGCAAAAGTGAGACCCGCCTTACAATAGCCAGGCGTTGTGGTGGGCGCCTATAGTCTCAGCTACTTGGGAGGCTGAGGCAAGAGAATCACTTGAGCCCAGGAGTTTGAAGTTGCTGTGAGCTGTAACACCATGGCACTCTATCAAGGGTGACAAAGTGAGACTCTGTCTCAAAAACAACAACAACAACAAAAAAAAAACATGGTAGTGGAGGGACTAATGACTGAAAGAGAACATGCCAGGGGCTTTTCGGGTGCCATAATGCTCTGTTAAGAGTCTGTCTCAAAAATAAAAAATTAAACAAATGGAACCCAGGCGGGTAGTATCATAGTGGTGATTTGTCCAGGAGCGTATCTGGTATGGAAAAGTACACAGAAATCCTACAGAAAAAACATCGGATTGTCCGGGGAAGAATGTGATGTAAATCAATGCTTGTGTCCATGGAAATGGAGAAAGAGAAAAACACAACCACCAAGCAAAGGGGTAAACTGCATGTAAGTAACTAAGCAGGTGTCAGAGAACAGCAAAGTTTCAGTCTTTGCATTACATAGGGGAAATGGGTCAACATTAATGAAATACACTTTTTCACAGAGAATTACGTTATCACTGTAAACATTTCAAACCACAAGAACATATAGACTGAAAAGTAAAAATTGCTCTGTAACCTTCAACCTTCACCTCTACCCCCCAGTCCTCTCCCCTTCTTAGAGAAAAACAGCATAAGGTGTCTGGTAACTTACTTTTTCTTTTAACTTAGAGAGCTTTCCTTGGGTATATATAATCTATTTCATTGTGCTTCTACAATTCAGCTATCCAGTCTCCAATTAAGCATTTAGGCCCCTTCCAGTTGTCAATGTTTATATTAAAATTGATGTTGCAGTTAACATTCTTGCACTTTCTTTTTTTTTTTTTTTTTTTTTTTTGAGACAGAGCCTCAAGCTGTCACCCTGGGTAGAGTGTCATGGCATTATAGCTCACAGCAACCTCCAATTCCTGGGCTCTGCCTCCCAAGTAGCTGGGACTACAGGTGCCCGCCACAACGCACGGCTATTTTTGTTTGGGTTGCAGCTGTCATTGTTGGTTGGCGGGCCCAGGCTGGATTCGAACCCGCCAGCTCAGGTTTACATGGCTGGTGCCTTAGCCCGCTGAGCCACAGGTGCCGAGCCAACATTCTTGCACTTTCATCTTTGTGCACTTAGTACCGTAACTACTCAGCATTATATTCTCAGGGCATCTAACAAACCCCATTTATTTAGTAACCAGATTTATGTGCTAGTTCTTTGACAGCAATATCTGGTCTATTTTTGGTCTCAAAATACCAGAGAAGGGAAAACCCTGTCTTCCCTTCTGCAGAGTCATTCATAAGGCTGCTCTATCTTTTCCAAGCAGCTTTCTGAATTCCAGAGCGGCTGCTGCCTGTTTCTGAGTTTCAGCACTTACTTAGAGCATTATCTCAAGAGCGTCCCTTAATCACTTGGCGTTACTTTCCCTGAACTACTTGCACGGCTAAAAACCCTTATCAAGTTTTTAATTATTCACTTAATTCTTCCTTCCAACAGTCTAGTGAGATCATAATAGTCTTTGTTATTAGTCCAATTAAGTAGTTGCTGTTGCTTCAACTTAATGAAAGAGGTGATAAAGCCAGAGCACGCCCCAAGGTTAAGCGCACTGATGGAGGGCACTGAGTGGAAGGCGGGTCTGAGTGGATCTTACGAGTACGGTTGTCTTATGCCCCTGTGAAATCAGTTGCCTCTCGCAAGGTCTCCAGTCTGCTATTTAGAGAAAACAGACCCATCCGTGACACGTCTGGCCTGTTAGACACCAGCACCAGCCCTCTAGGTGCCTGTATTGACTGCAAAATAGAACCAAAGAGATTATTTGGTTCTGTCTTGGCGTTTGGACATTATAGAAGCCTCTGGAAGAATGGGAGCCTCCTTGGAGATCAAGGTCTTTGCCAACATAGCACTGCTGCACGCACTGCAGCATGGAACACAGGAGCCCCCCAGTCCTGGACACCGGGGAGTGTGGTCACAGCAGTTAGCACAGTGAGAAGGGAGGCCCCTCAGTGGCAGGAGTCCCCCCACCCCCAGTCCTGGACACCTGGGTGTGCCATCACAGCAGTTAGCACAGTGAGAAGGGAGGCCCATCAGTGGCCCCCAGTCCTGGACACCCAGGGTGTGCAGTCACAGCAGTTAGCACAGTGAGAAGGGAGGCCCCTCAGTGGCAGAGGCCCACCAGGGGCACCCCCAGTCCTGGACACCGGGGAGTGTGGTCACAGCAGTTAGCACAGTGAGAAGGGAGGCCCCTCAGTGGCAGGAGTCCCCCCACCCCCAGTCCCGGACACCGGGGAGTGTGGTCACAGCAGTTAGCACAGTGAGAAGGGAGGCCCCTCAGTGGCAGGAGTCCCCCTCTCCCAGTCCTGGACACCGGGGAGTGCGGTCACAGCAGTTAGCACAGTGAGAAGGAGGCCCCTCAGTGGCAGGAGTCCCCCTCTCCCAGTCCTGGACACCGAGGTGTGCAGTCACAGCAGTTAGCACAGTGAGAAGGAGGCCCCTCAGTGGCAGGAGTCCCCCTCTCCCAGTCCTGGACACCGGGGAGTGTGGTCACAGCAGTTAGCACAGTGAGAAGGAGGCCCGACAGTGTCAGTACCTCACAAGGACATGCCTCAGAGTTATTCCTGATGGAAACAATGAGAAACGTCCAAATGCCCACAGTGACGATAGGTTCAGTGCGTGCAGCATTGTTACAGGGAACTATGAATCATTTTAACAAATGAGATTAGATGAAAAAGCACATCTCATTTCAGAGCTTCTCCGGGAGAGGCGGAGCACATCTGAATCATCTTGGAAAGTTTTTCAGACCACACAGTTACTCT
>CAUYON010136397.1:0-12169 GCA_963573935.1 Arctocebus calabarensis
GTGTTACAAAAGGTAAGCTGTTAATAAAACCTTGAGCCAAATGATGCTGATCTAGACAATGAATTTGGGCTGGGGGGAAGACCATTCCACTTAGGAAAAATATAGTATTTCTTCCTAAACTTCAATACACACAATTAAAACAAATACAGCTGCTGCAACACTTTACACAATTCTTACATACTGCAGCCAAAACAAAATCTAAACACACTCGTATTTATAAACTTTGGGTCAAGGCTGGACATAAGAATAGCATTCTACTTTTCATGGTAAATTTCTAAAATATCACTTGCTATAGTAGCCTAACATCTGTAGTTCTTAGGAACAACAAAAATTTTTTAGGAACTTTTGTGCCAGATTATAATTCCTATTCCCTGCCTCTTTGGCTCAATGACAAAAGATCAAAACCAAGAATGATATTTCTGCTGAAGTCTCTCAGCTGGTCTCAAGGTTCAAGTGCCACTGCATTCACGAGGCCCCTGCAGCAGGGGCACGTGAAGGAGATCATCGGCCACTCATCAATGCGGGTCAGGTGGTAGAAGTGCTGGCATGGCAGTTAGCGAACAAGGGCCCCACAAGCAAATCTCTGCAAACTGATAGAACATTCTGGTTCCTCCTCTTCCAATCCAGCTTTTCCAGGGTCATAAGCTTCTTCAGACAGACACTCTATAAGCCGTACTCTTTGAGCAGTTCTAATCTGTTCCTCTTCCATTAGTTGAGGCTGGCTCCATGCTGGAAGACAGGGTGCACGTTGACAGTGAGCCTGTTCTACTAACCGGGGTGGCGAGGTGTTGTCGTCTGAGATGGGGCAGCACCCAAGGCAGTTTCCCATCTCCCAAAGACAGGTGTGTGCTCAAGGTGCTGTCTTGACAGAGGTCTCAAGAGCAGTCTTAACTCACCCCTTGTGCTTAAAATCAGAAACCAAACAGATGGAAGATCCTGCAGAGCCAAGTCTTTGTGGAAGTCACTGTCACCACACTCTGGGTCTCAGAGCTCTCTCCAGCAAATGTCTTGATTACTTGTAATACCTAATACAATGTCAGTGCTATGTAAGCAGTTTTACTGCGTTGTTTAGGGAATAGTGACAAGAAGCTCGTACATGTAACAGACACAAGTTTCCGTTTTTTTTCCCAAATATTTTCAGTCCATGGTTGTTTGAGTCTGTGGATGTGGAACACAGGAATATGGAGGGAAGATCCTACATTACCCATTCATTCTCTCCTTATATATGTACACAGTCTCCATCCTTGCAGCCCGCCCCAATGCTGCCCCTTTTGCACAGACCCCCTCCTCACTTCACACTAAAATATTGTGCCCAATTTAATTGGGTATCTTATATTGCATTTGCCAAATCTGTTAGCCCTGAAGGGCCATCCCAACTTCAGTGTTCCAGCACGGTGTGCAAAGGCCCTCAGGTGCTGCAGCCCAAATTCTCCCTCTGCTCAGCCTCCTTACAGCCCTTCCCAAACAGGTGTTGATCTTTAGAAACAGGTGGGAATTAGTTTAGATGGGGGACCTCACCAGGGGTACAAGCTCAGGGTGCCGGGCCTGCGGGCCCACCAGGGGGCAGTCTTTACCCGCGGTGAGCGGCACCCGAGGCCCAGGAGTGGAAGGGGTGGGCGCGAGGAGAGCCTGCTGGGTGGACACGCTGCGATGTGTACGTGCCGCAGGGCACGTGTAGGCTGTGCAGGCTGGAGCCTGAGACGCGTGGCCATGTGTGCGTGCACACGTACGCGTGTGCCCAGGTGTGTGCGGACCCCAGGAAAGTCTGTTTTGTCATCTGGACCTCAGTTTTCTCATTTGTCCGATGAAGAGCTATTTCCATCTCTGTGTTCCTTTACCCAAGGCCACTCAGCACGCTGGGTCCTCTCTTTAAAGATATCTCTGCTTATTTAAAACAGTCAAGGATTTCAGGCCATTGATCTGAGGTGGGCTGGAGGCGCAGTGGGGAGGTACCAATGAGGAATGGAAACATTTTTGTTTTCTGGCCTCCAAAACAATACTCTAATTTCTAAACATTTGCATTTTCATGTAAGTTTTATTTCAAAGTAATCTGAGTCTTTAAATCCTATGCAAAGCCACCAGCGTCATTAGTGGTGCTTCTCTACCATTTTCAGGGATCTGGGCAGACTCCTAGTTCTCAGCGCTCAAGACTTTCCAATAATCGCCCCTCACACGGTCCCAGAAAAATGAGGGAATAAAGATGTAGGTAGTGAGGTCAGCCTTCCTGCTCCTCACAGGTCACTTAGTGGCTGTGCCTCAGGGTCTCACTGTAAAATGGGAGCGGGGATGGGAATGATGCATGAGTTACGGTGTCATTATTATTATTGTTCAATATCAGCTGAGTGTTCTCTGCCCAGCTCTGTCATGATGTGGCTCTGTGACCTTGGACCTTTCCCTCATGGGAAGGGTTACCAGCACTCTCTTGCATGACTGCCATTGTGAACAGGTAGGATGTTTGTGAAACCACCTAGTGCACAGTAGCCCCTTAATAGATTTCCATTTCCTTTTTGTAACTCTTCCCTTTTGCCCAGGACTCAGCAAGGTAACAGTGAAAAGTTGACTGGTCCCTCTTAGCAAAGACCTCTCCAGGACATCTGCCCTTAGGGGAAAGCGAGAGTGTAGGTATTCAGGAAGTTCAGGGGGAGATTGACTTGCCTCCTGGAGGGCTTCTTGTTAACCCTGAAAAGTCAGCTTGCTGCTTCCTCTGCCCATGGGTGGATGAGGATGTTATGTGTCCCTGGAAGGCAGCTCTTTGGAGGTGGGACTATGTCACCCATCACTATGAGATATGATGGTTCATTTTCTGTCCCTCTTGTTTGGCCTCCAGGGGCAGTCCTTTGGGAGTCTGGAGCAGGATGGAGAGCAGGAATTGCTTTCTTTGGCGACTTTTGTTTTTGTTTTCTGAGATGGAGTCTTGCTATGTTGCCCGGGCCAAAGTACAGAGGTGCCATCACAGCTTGCTGCAGCCTTGAACACCTGGGCTCAAGGAATCTTCTCACCTGAGCCTCTTGAGTAGCTGGGACTTCAGGCACATGCTTCTTTTGTGACTTTCTTTTCTCTTTCTGGGAGCCTGAGTGCTTTGAGAGGTGAGTGTGTTTGAAGGAAGAGTCCTGAAGGCAGTGCCAGGAAAGGTGGGTAGGACCTCAGAGCGGACCGATGGTGTGATGTGTCTGGGCTTGGTTTTCTCTGGCACCAGTCGGCAAGAAGTGTAGGGACCATGTGGCCTTGGATCTGGTATCTGGCAGTAACCAGTGTGGACAAGAGGCCAGTGACCACATATGTGCTCCTTCTTGTGATACTGGTGAGAGAGAGAAGATGGCAGGTATCCCATTAATGTCTGAGAGTGAATTTCCTGCCTCCAAGGTGAGACACAGTCAGAGACAGATTTAACGTGATTTAAAGAAATTATAAACAATGACATTTCTCATACACTTGAAACTGTGCAGTTAAATTTATGGTTACTATTTCTGAGTTTCCCGAAGCACCCACATAGAATATTGTATACAATAAGCACTCACTGAGCCCTTCTCCTTACTCTGCCAGTCTACATATTAAACTCTCCCTGGTGTTTAAGGCTGGAAGACATGAGCCTGGATGAGGAGACTCCAGGCCAGGTTCTTTGAGATGAGGCCCCCAACAGTCCATCCACAGACACGTTGCTCTACACAGCAAAGATTTGCTGGAATGAATGACGGCAGTAAAGGCCACCTTGTCTTGGGAGCTTACAGTCTATGGGGCATGGTTCTAAGCCCTTTGCATATGTTATCTCCTTAGTCCCCACAACAGGCCCATGAAGTCAGCATTTGTTTTGCAGATGAGAAAACTTTGCTTTGGAGATGTGGCAGAGCCAGGACACCAACCCAAGTGGTTGGGCTCCAGAGCCCTTTACTTTAAGCACTTAGGACAAGTGACTAATTGACTGAATAAACAACTAAGCACAGAAATGATAAAATATTCAAGTAGGGGAATGGCAAGTCAGGATGAATTCATTTCCTGCCTTTGATACTGGCCTTCAGTGATTCTTTCCATCCCACTCTGCTTAGACTCCACCCAGTGATGCTCATGTCTAGCCCATGGTGTGTGGGGCAGAGTGAGGGTCGCCTGATTGTCCTCGCTGGGCCCTCTGGGGGCTCTTGTCCCTGACTCTGGGCTGAGAGGCTGGAGTCCTCTTACCTCTTCCACCAGGGGTGGACAGGGATGTTCTTTTTTCATTTTCTTTCACCAATGCCATTTTGCTAAAGCAGAAAATCCTTGAGGAATGAAGTCACATTTTCCATGCCCCTAAAAGCTCTGGAGAGCCCATGAGTATTATTGTAACCAGAGGAGCCTGGGGACAAAGAAAGCTTATAATTTTGTAAACAGAGGCTTGGGAGAGCCCTGCCTGCGATGGTTTTCCAGAGGGAGAGGCAGAATTTGAAAAAGCTTGAAGTAAGGGGTAGGGCAGGACTGGTCAGCCTTGAGCCTGTCACCCAGGCAGAGACCCTCCTGGGGGCTGTGGAGGGCTCAGGCCTCCCTGTCCCCTTTCTCCTTACTGCTCCCCTGCCTCCCTTAGTGGTATTTGCTAAACCCTAAGTTGGCAAAAGCAGCAAGAACACTGTGCTTGGAGTTAAGAGATTGGATCTCTTGTGCTGGCTCTTCTTCCTCAGTTTCCTCATCTGTAAAATGGGCTGGTGAAGGATCCACACCAGAGAGTCTCCCCTTAGCCTGGTGATGGGGCCAGGTTCCATTCTCACCTGGGCAAAGTTCCACTATTCATCACTGCCAGATGACAAAGCTGGGGAGGTCTGCTGATAACTGGTGTCACTTTTCTGGGGACCCTTTTGTCCCATGTCTGGAGGATAATATTGGGTGTTATATGCTAAATGAATCCCTATAATGCTTGCAACAAACTTTCAAGGTAGGTACTATGGTTGTCACTTTTATGTGACAAGACAAAGAACATAAAAGCTTAGAGAAGGTGAGGGATGAGTCCAGCCTGCACAGCTATCCCCCTGCACAGCTCTCAACCACTCCCTTGTATAGCCAACCTTCTGCACAGCCACTCCCCTACACAGCCACCCCTCTACACAGCTACACGCCCTGCACAACCACCCTGTACACAACCTCTCCCCTGCGCAGTTGTACCCCCTGCACAGCCACCCCCCTGCACAGCCTCTTCCTTGCACAGCCACCTCCTGCACAACCCCTTTGTGCCCCCCATAGCCACCCTCCTGCATAGCCCCACGTGCAGTCTCTGGGGGGCTCTGCTCTACTCCCCTTGGCCCAGAGTCTCCCAAAGATCACGTTAGAGTCTGGGACACTCGTCATGAAACACTAATGTTTGCAGCTGTGAAAGGACTGATTTATTAGGGAGGCAAAGAACACTGACTTCTTTCCACCCCTCACAGTCTCAGATAGGGGAAGTCCCCTTGTCATTGTGGACTCTAGTAGCAGCCCCTGAAACCATGTCGCCAGCCCCCGTCTATATAGCTGCCAGGCGGGGAGGGTCCCCGGGGCCTGTGAACTGGGGGAGGAGCTGCTGAGGCTCCAGTCTGCAGGTAAACATATCAAAGCATAGGGGCTGGCTGGACCTGTTCTGTTTTCCTTCTTTGCTGGAGTTTCTGCAGCAGAACCTTCTCAGCTTGAGGGGAGAATTAACAGGACTTTTGGCTTCATGACCATCCCTAGCCCCCAGTCTGGAATCTGAATGCTGGAGTCTCTACCTCTGAGTTCTGTCCAGTGATCAACTTAGCATTGATCTCTAGGTCTGCAGAGTGATCTCTTTGGCACTGATCTCTAGGAGGGATGAGGCCTGCTCACCGACCCCGCTTCTGCTTTCTTTGGAAAGTGTCTGCAATACTCTCGCCATCATCATTTCAGTTGCAACTTGTGAATATCTTTAACCTCCTCTCCAGGCAACTGCAGCTGGGTTAGAGACTTACTAGGGTTTTGAGATTGAAGGGATCATCACCATTTTTGGCCTCCTTTTTGCTCCTGATAAAGCTGGTCTCCTAAAGCCCCTGCTCTCTTCTCAGCTTCTGTTTCTGGGTTTCCCTGGGCTTCAGCTGTGAGGTGGCTTTCTCCAGAACTAACCCCCGTTGTTTAGTTCAAAACTCTTCTAACCAGGGAAGAAGGAGGTGAGGGAACCATTCTCCCTCTGCAGGTCACCACAGAGGTTGCGCCACCTGCTGTGTAGTCCAAGTTCATATCTCTTGGAGGTGCTCTCTGTGCTGCCAGGGAGAGCCTCCCCTTCTCCTCCCAGCCTGTTCTCTCTCCTTACATGGCGCCTCAGTTCCCTGGAGAGGGTGGCTAGATGCTAATGATGGTGTAGAACTAGGAATGCCCAGACAGTGGCGGGGCGGCAGGTAGGGCAGGCTGGCATGAGCCGTGCACTCACCTGGGAGCTGCTATTGGCTAGTTGCTTGGCCTGTGAGGATGATGACTCTTTTTGAGTGTGGGGGCAAAATGAAGGGTACATGCTCATTTTTTATTGTCCATGCCAGGGCCATGCGAACCTAAGGGGTCAGATCACACAGGAGAGCCCCCTGTGTGGGCAGGAAGAGCCAATGGAACGTGGCATCTGTGGTATGTGGTATTGTAGGTCCCAGCCCCTCCCAATCTCAAGCCCTCAGGAGTTCTTGGGCTGCCCTGTGACTCAGGGGTCCCAAAGTCTGATACCTTGGCCAAGGCAGTTGTTGGCTAGGTTCACACACGGACCAGAGCCACAGTGCCTGTGTCAGGTCCTATGGGAAGGGCAGGCCTTGCCCCATGGAGCCTGTGGGCTGCAGGGCATACACAGCCCTGTTTACACCCATATGTCCTTTCCAGAGTAGGTGCCAGCAGCTTGCGGAGGCTGTGGCTCTCGCTGGAAATCCAGGGCTCGGTCCAGGAAAGTTGATTTTCATCTCCTGAGATTCTTGCATGGGCCCCAGGCCAAACTCTGCTGAGGGCTGGCGACTAACTAGAAAATGTTCAGCTCCCCTGTCATTGTGGACTCCAGTGGCTGTCTCTGGGGAAGAGAAAGTCTTCCTGGAGGTATAGGCAGGCCGGCCAGGGTGATGAGACAAGACAGAGGTTGCTGGTTACCAAGGGATGTTCCTCTTTGTTCCTTTTCCTCCAGGACAAAAGCGCTGACTAGTGAATCTGACCCAGTAAGAGGATGAGGCCAGGGGGAAGGAAAAGCAATGGGATCTGTTTGTGCTCACGAAGGAGGAGGGGAGTGAGGGATGGTCCCGCTAAGGGGCAGCTTGGTGAGGCAGCCCTCCAGCCTGGGTTAGGAGGGAGGAAGCAGGCTGCAGAGGGTGAGTCCTTTTCTATTAGCCAGACCTGTGTCTTGGAATCATTGCTACAGTATTTGAGAGAGAAGAGCATTTCATTATTTAGTCCACAACACTTACTGGAAATGGACCCCGTGCTCGGCATTGGGCTAGGAGTTGTGTACACAGGGATGTGGTCTCTGCATGAGTGTTCAGTGGGAGAGAGAAGGATCAATCAAATAATCACAGACTGGGTATGTATCCAAAGAAATTTAAAGGTCAGGGAGGGTTTCCTTCGACAATAACCCCTAGTTGAAATAAGAAGGATGATTAGACTTTGTCTAGGTGAGGGAAGTGGTGTGAGGGAGGGCATAATTTTTCCACTGGGGGAACAGCAGGGGCAAAGTTTCTGTGGCAGAGAGGAATATGATGTGTTTGAAGTGTATCTGAAGAGCAAGAAAGGGCAGCCTGGCCAGGTGTCAGCAGGAGACCCCTGCAAGCCCAGACCATAGAGCAGCATTCTTAAACTGTGGGTCATGACCCACGGGAACTGTATAAAAGGGTCTCAGCACTAGGAAGGTTGACAACCACTGCCATAGAGGGTCACAAAGGTGAGAGTAAGGCTTCATCTCCATCTTCAGAAGAGTGGGAAACTTTTGAGGGGTTGTAAGTGACAGTGATGGAGGAGGGTGGATGTTGAACATGATCACATGTGCACATTGCAAAGCTCCCTTTGACTGCTCTGTGGAGACCATATTTGAGAACAGAGTAGATATAAGAAGACCAAAGAGGAGGCTATGTAAATCAGCTAGGTGAGAGGTGACAATTGCTTAGAACTGTGCAGATGGAGAGAGATACAAACTTGAGAAATATAATAGCAAGTATTTCTTTAGCGTTTAATATGTGCCAGGCACTGTCTTGTGGGCTTTACATGGAGTGTTTGATCTTCATAATATGGTAAGGAAGATAAGGCAATCTCATTTAAAGATAGGGAAACAGAGATAGGCACAGAAAGGTTTGGTAATTGGTGGAACCAAGATTCAGACTGGGAGCTCATACCCTTCACCATTATCCTCTGCTAATTGTGGTTAGAGTATTAGGAGATGAGAAAGTGAGGACTAGGTGTTTGATTAGAGATGAGAAAATGTTAGTATGGGACAGGAAGTGTCCCAGGCTTTGTAGGTAACATTTACCCTAACAGGCACCAGCTGAAGGGAACTGGGTTTGGGGGAGAAGTTTCTAAGTCTGCCCTTGGACAGTGTAGTGGTTTTAAAATAGGCACAGAGAATCTTTGGTATCCCTCTTTCTATGAGCAGGATCTTGAGTCCTCTCCCCTTAATTGTGGGCTAGATTTAGTAACTCACTTCTAATGAATGCAAAATGGTGATGTGATTGTGTATGACTTCTAAGATGAGGTCATGAAAAGCATCATGGCTTCCATCTTGGTTCCTCCCTTGGCTCTATCAAATGGGGAAATCAGCTACCATGTTTTGAGAGGGTTCTGGGGAAAGGAACTGAGGCCTTCTGTCAACAACCAGCACCAACTTTCCAGCACAGGAACAGAAGGTGTCCTTTAGCCCCAGTCAAGCCTTGAGACAATGCAGCCCCAGCTGATATCTTGACTGCTGTTCCATGAGAAAACTTGGGCCCAAACTACCCAGCTAAGTTATTCCTAGATTTCTGACCCTCAAAAACTCTGGGGGAGATAATAAATGTTTGTTGTGGTTTGGTGCCTGTGGCTCAAACAGCTAAGATGCCAGCCACATACACCTGAACTGGCAGGTTCAAATCCAGCCCGGGCCCGCCAAGCAACAATGACAGCTGTAACCAAAAAATAGCTGGGTGTTGTGGCAAGCACTTGTAGTCCCAGCTACTTGGGAGGTGGTGGCAGGAGAATTGCTTGAGCCCAGGAGTTGGAGCTTGCTGTGAGCTGTGATGCCATGACACTCTACCCAGGGTGACTGCTTGAGGCTCTGTCTCAAAAAAAAAAAAAAAAAAAAGTTTGTTGTTTTCAAGCTTCTAAGTTTTGGGGTGATTTGTTATGCAGCAAGAGAAAACTAATACAGACAACAAAGGGTCAGTGTTGGGTAAACATTTGTCGTGAGTTGGAATTAAACTTTGGGAGTTGACAGTACTTTGGTGGCGTCTGAACTTGTAGGATGACATGAAAAGAGAGAAGAGGCCTACACTGGACTTTGAGATGTTCTGTCCTTTAGTGATCCCTTGAAGAAGGACAAGGGCCCTAAAAAAGGCTGGGAAGCTCGGTGGATTTGAAGCTGTCTTCTGCTTTGTCTTTGGTTCTGTCGCGGGGCCTCTATATGGAAATGTGATGAACAGCCCACTCTGCCAGGCTTCTGCTCTGATTTGATTCTGCAGTGGCCCTACTTTCTTTTTCTTTTTTTTTTTAGCTAAGTGTTTAGCAAAATTATATGAGAAAGAACATGGATCTGATTCTAAAATACTAGAAATGACTAATCTAGTGCCACTTCTGTTGTTACAGATGAGGAAACTATTACTTTCTCAAGGGCATGTGGCCTTGAACACAGGGCCCCTGTCTAGGTTCTTACCGCTAGGCCTCTTTGTCTCTAGCATCTTCCAGTGGGTCCTGGGGGAAGAGACATGGGGGCTATACAGAAGATGAGATGGAGATGGGATTCTGCCCTCCCAAGCAGGTATACACTGGGGAACAATGACACTCCTCTGGGAAGTAGGCAGAGCACAAGGACTCATTCCTACCTCTGCTAGGCTTGTGGCTTACCAATATAAACAGGTTCTCTAAGCCTCAGTTTTCTCATCTGTAAAGTGGGAATGAGGATGCATCCTTCTTTACTAGGCTGCTGTGAGGGTCAGATGGGGTTATAGGGGCCAGAGGGCTTGTCATTGGGGTAGTGCGGTATAGACAGAGCAGGCAGGTCACTGCTGGGGGACCTCAAACTCTTTAGGCAGTCTCTAGGAAGAATCGGGCCCTCGGGGCCCTGGAGACCCAGCAACTCCTTCGTGGTATTAACCATCTCCTAGAGCAAATCCAGGCCAGCTGCTCTGGATGTTGGAGCTGCCAAATGTTCAATAACTCAGGACCCCTGCCAGCCAGGGCGTTCCCCCGGGTCTGATTTGTAGTGCAAATTGATTCAGCTGTTCCAAATTCTCTTGGTTCTTAAGCACTCGATCCTCTGGGCCCCACCCCCAGCCTCCATTTTGTAACTCTGTCCCCAATCTGATTGTGTCCTTGTCTAGTTTGGAATTGTAAGGAAGGGATGTTAGACATCAAACATTGTATCCATTGTCTTACAGGGAAGACTGAGCGAGGCCCAGCAAAGTGAAGGAGCTTGTTTACCATTCCCATTTTCTGTCCTTTGTCATTTTCTCTTTCAGGGCTTCTTTGGAATGATGCCTAGGGTCTGCAGCTCCTCATTGCATTGTCCTAGCTTGGGACTCCAGGCTCCCTTTCAGCCTGTTCTTTCTGCCCAGCCAGTTTATGACAACAGGACCATCGCTCTCATTGTTACCTGCCTGCACCACCACTGGTTCACTAATTTGTAAAATGCACTTGCCCATTGGACCCAGTCTGAGCTAATGGCTTGGGCTTCCATGATTTCACCCCCACTAGTTGGCAAACCCCCTTCCGTGTGTGAGATCTGACCCCTCAGTCCTCTGAGGGCAGGCAAGGAGCTCTCAGAAGGGAGGGCAGCAGGCCTGGCTCTGAGTGCCTCACCCCTCCTGGGCACCCTGCCTACCCCACTCTCCACCCCTCAAGCTTCCAGGCTGTTTCTGAGGTTTGGAACCAGTGGAGAGTTTTCCCCTGATCCTATATTTTTTTTCTCCCGCTTTTCTTTACTTGAACCCATTTGTAAGCAAAAAACCCTTTGGGGTGTTGTGTTTATTTTTTCCTTGTTCCATGGGAAATTACTCAGAATGTGTAAGTATGTGTTTTCCTTAGAAAATAGATTGCTTTACATTTTGGCTTTGTGGTTCCCACGGCGGGTGGACCCACAGAAACCTAGACTGCCAAGAGGGCTCCCCCACCAGGAGTTTTCCGGCTTCAGGATTACACCCTTTCTCCTCCCATACCAGCCACCTCCTCTGCCCGCTTTGGGGCCTCTCAGCTTCTCAAGCACCACAAGACTTCAGCCTGGAAGTCTCTCCATCAGATTCTACCCAATTCTTCACCTCCAATCCCCCATTCCCTCTGGTTTGGGAAGATGTTGAGGCAGATCAGGTCATGAGAACCTTCCTCCTCCTTCTCCCCTGTAAGGATCTGCTGCAGACCTGAAGTTTTAGTTCTAACCCTGGCTCTGCCTCTTGCCAGGGATGATGTGAACACACTACTTGGCCTCTCTGTGCCTTTCTATCCTCTCCTGAAAGATGGAGATGCTTGCAGTATTTGTGCAGAAGGGTAATATGAGGGTTAAGGGAATTAATATGGGTAAGGTGCTTAGGATGTTACTGGGTATGGAATAAGCATAGCCTCTTTTTTTCTTTTGTTCCTGTGCATGAGCCTGTGCTCATTGTAGTCCAGCTGTAGTTACAGTGCATTCCTCTAAAGTGGAAAAGGCAGTGGAGACAGGAGGGGACAGGTGTGGCTTCTTCTCATCATCCTCTCCTGAGTGGAGGGATCCCAGGTCTCCTTTCCTTGGCTTGGCCCTCTGACCCAGAGCTCCTTCCCTTTCCTTCAAAAATTGCCTTTCTAGCTCGGTGCCTGTGGCTCAAGTGGCTAAGGCGCCAGCCACGTACACCTGAGCTGGTGGGTTTGAATCCAGCCCGGGCCCACCAAAGAACGATGACGGCTGCAACCAAAAAATGTCATGGTGGGCGCCTGTAGTCCCAGCTACTTGGGAGGCGGAGGCAGGAGACTCGCTTGAGCCCAGGAATTGGAGGTTGCTGTGAGCTGTGATGCCATAGCACTCTTATAGGGTGACAGCTTGAGGCTCTGTCTC
>CAUYON010136400.1:0-21176 GCA_963573935.1 Arctocebus calabarensis
GGATTAATAAATTGTGGTACATGTATACCATGGAATACTATGCAGCCTTAAAGAAAGATGGAGACTTTACCTCTTTTGTGTTTACATGGATGGAGCTGGAACACATTCTTCTTAGCAAAGTATCTCAAGAATGGAAGAAAACGTATCCAATATACTCAGCCCTACTATGAAGCTAATCTATAGCTTTCATATGAAGGCTAAAACCCAGTTATAGCACAAGAAATGGGGAAAGGGGTAAGGGAGAGGACGTGAGTAGGGATGATGGGTGGAGGGAGGATGATTGGTGGGATCACACTTATGGTGCATCTTACAAGGGTGCAAGTGAAAATTACTAAATGTAGAATATAAATGTCTTCATATAGTGATTAAAGGCCATGAAGGCTATGTTAAATAGTTCAATGAAAATATTTCAGATTGTATATAAAGTCAGCACATTGTGCCCCATGATTGCACCAATGTACACAATTACGATTTAATAAAACTTAAAAAAAGTCAAAAAAAGACTTTAATTTATCTAGAATAAAGATAGTTAAGAACTTAAATAAAAAGATAGTTATAATGAATAAACAAAAAATAGATAATGCCAACAAAAAAATGGAGACTATAAAAAAGAACCAAATAAAAATGCTAAAAATAAAAACTGCAATACTTGAAATAAAATATGCTCTGGATGGGTCAACATTAGAATGGAAATAGAAGGAAAAATATTACTAAACTTAAAATAGATAAATACAATTAACCAAAAAGGAAGTGGATGGGGCAAAAAAGCAAGAGAGAAAGAAAGAAGAAGGAACTGGGGAAAAAAAATACCCATAACTTCAAAGATCTGTGAGACAAGGAGAAAATGGCCTGACCTAGCATAATCAAAATTCTAGAAGAAGACAGACATGGATGGGAGGGGTTGAAGAAATAGTGGCCACAAATCTCCAAATTAAAAGAAAAACATAAATTTCTATGTATAAGAAGCTTAGAAAATCCCCAGAAATATAAATACAAACAAAAACACATAGATAAGGTCAAACGACTGTGAAATCAAAGATACTTTCACAGGTTATAAAACTCTAGTTTGGTCTTTTATTTCTTGATACTGCTTCACTTTTTACTTTCTGATAGGAAATCTTCTGTCATCATTATTTTTATTCTGCTGTATGTAGTACATCTTTTTTTTCCCTCTAGATCTTATTAAGATCATAATCACTGGTTTTGAGCAATTTAATCATAATGGACCTGGGTAGCATTTTCTTTATGCCTCTTAAACTTAAGGTTTGTTGGTTTCTTAGATCTTAGGCCAGAGATCTTTGAGACAACAGAATTAAATTTGGGAAAATTTTGATCATTATTTCCTTAAATATTTTTCTGTCCCCCCTTTTGCCCTGTCTTTTGGGGGCTCCAGTTGTGCAAAAATTAGGCCACCTGAACTGGTAACACAGCTCACTAATGTTCTTTTGCATTCGGTTTTGTTTAAATTCTCTTTCTTCTCTTTTTTCATTTTGCATAGTTTCCATTGCTCTGGCTTCAAGTTCACTAATCTTTCATTCTGAAATGTCTGATTTGCAATTAATCCTCTCCAGAATAATTTATACTAACACATTGTACTTTTCATGCCTAGAAGTTCAATTTAGGTCTTCTATGTCTCAACTTAATTTTTGAACAAATAGAGTGTAGTTATAAGAACTACTTTAATGTTCTGGTCAGCTAATTCTAATACTGGTTTCAGTTCCAGGTTGGTTTGATTGATTATCTCTTCACTATTGTTAGATTTTCTTCCTTCTTTACAGGAATGGTAATTTTTTATTGAATACTAGAGATTGCAAATTTTACCTTGTTATATCCTAGAAAATTTTGTATTTCTATACACACTCTTGGGCTACTTTTCTGGGACATAGGTTTTTAAAACATTCTTCCATTATACATAGAGACAGAAGGTATACATTGTAGGAAGCAGTTTGATCCCTTCACAACTTACTTTTAGAATTTACTAGGCAAAATTGGTGCTCAGTCTGGAGCTAATTATTCCTGATTTCAAAGGCCCCTCTGTGTAGTCTACATGATTTTCCATCCTGGTTGGAAATAATGGATATGTTTGAGCACAGGACACCACTAATATTTGGGAGTATTTCTTTCACCAGACACACCAGACTCTCCTAGTACTGATTAGTACTGATTAGTACTTACTGTCTACTCAAGAGAGATCACCAGCAGATCTTCGCAGATCTCTTTTTTTTCCTTTTTTTTATTTAGTCAAATATACATAGGTCATGAATCCATTTATGCATTTGTGGGATTCAATGTGTTGATTATTTGTACAAATTGGAGTGCTTACATCCTACTAATTAATATAGCTTTCACCTTATTTACTTAATCACAGTATTAAGACATTTGTGTTCAATACTTGATAGATTTTACATGTATCGTTGCAATAAGCTCCTTGGGTGTGGTCCCACCATTAATCCTCACTCTATTGAACTACCCCCTTCCCATCCCCTTCTTTCCCTCCTTCATTTTGGGCTATAGTTGTGAGTCATCTCTCATATGAAAGTATGAGTGATTATAAATTGGTTTTATAGTAGTACTAAGTACATTGGATATATATTTTTTCCATTCCTGAGATACCTTACTAAGAAGAATATTTTCCAGTTCCACCCATGTAAACATAAAAGAGGTAAAGTCTCCATTTTTTAATGCTGCATAGTATTCCATGGTATACATATACCACAATTTATTGATCCATTCATGGTTTGATGGGCACTTGGGCTTCTTACAAGACTTGGTAATTATGAATTGAGCTGCAATGAATAATCTGGTGCATATAACTTTGTTACCAATTGATTTTTTGTTTTTTGGATATACACCTAGAATTGCAGGATCAAATGGCAGGTCTACATTTAGATCCCTGAGTGTTCTCCAAACTTCTTTCCAAAGAAATGTACTAGCTTGCATTCCCACCAGAAGTGCAGAAGTGTTCCCTTTTCTCCACATCCATGCCAACATCTGTAGTTTTGGAATTTTATGATGTGGGCTGCTCTTACTGGAGCGCTCTCTTTGATAGTCCTAGCCTTCTTTATCTCCCTGGACACTCAGCTCTGTAACCTTCCCTCAGGGATTCTTCCAGGCTCTGACTAAATTCTTCTTTCCTGTGTCATCTCCTGGAAACTCTCACAAGGAAAAGAAAAATGGAGCCATCACAGAATTTATCTTATTTTTTTCTTCTCATGTAGCTCAATGTCCATTTCCTTTTATCCAGAGGAAAAAAGTTGTACGTCCTCAAAATTTGACTGTTTGGGGTTGTTTCAAGAAGGAGGGTCTTTCTAGTTCCTATTGCTCCATCCTGGTTGGAATTATAAGTTCTCTAGTACAGGTAGAGAAGCTAATTAAATTCTTATGTGCAAAATACTGGGATACAATTTTTTAAAAGGAAAATTAATAAATATAACAGTCAAGGTTAATATTAAAAGAATCAGTTAATGGGCAGTGCCTGTGGCTCAAAGGAGTAGGGTGCCAGCCCCATATGCTAGAAGTGGAGGGTTCAAACCCAGCCCTGGCTGGAAACTTAAAAAAAAAAAAAAAAAAGAATCAGTTGAATCAGTCAATTTGAAGAACAAGTTAAAGAAAATATACAATACAGACTGAGATAGTTTGGAGACCTATCAACTTTAGTGGAAGAATTCGTTAAAAACCTATCTGTCATCCTAGTCTTGCATCTCTGTACACTCATACATAGAGACAGAAGGTATCGAGGACCTTTAGTAGAATAGACTTAGGAAAGAAAGAAAGATGGCCAAAGTCCAAGTCCATGAGAAAATACTTACCTCTGTGAAGGTATAAATAAATATACAGTAAAGATTGAGGAGAGGTTTTAGCTGTAGGACAACTTGCACTCCTCCACGTATTATGCTTTGATATAATGTACCTATGTGCCTTGTGATATTCATTTCAAAATGATTACATGTATATCCTAACATTCCAGTCTGGCTCATAAAATACCTGTTCCATTTTATCTCAGGTACAACTTACATTTTTTTTCCTCTTCTTTCACAAAACAAGCAGCACCCTCTTGATTTTATCTTGTCCAAGGCCTTGCCCATCAATTATTCTCACACTTGCATTTTAACTTTCCCCCTCCAATAGATGTTTTTCTTCAAATTTTAGGCATTTTGGTTCTTCTTCCTAAACAAATTTTCCACCAGCCCTCTTCCTCTTCAATCTCTAACCTCATTTCTTTTTTTCTCTTTCTCCATCAACTTTCTATTCCCAATCTCTCTTGGACTGATTCCTATCTTCAGAAGGTTGCCCTTCTAGTTTAATAAAATTTTCTTCTGATATTCATTCTTTTTGAACTCTCTACTCTATTGAAAATGTTGATGAGCTCCCTCCTTCCATGATTTCTGAAATTCTATTTTCTTCAAATTTTCTCTGCCAAGAGATAAGCACAGACTCTCAACCCATCATTGCAGAGTAAATCTCTTAACAGGCTAGGGGTCAGAGGCATACAGACTTAAGCAAAAGACTCATAGAACAACCTTTCCTAAAATGCTTATCAAAGTCTGATGTGTGGTACACAACCATATTTAAAACAGATATTGCTTGAAAGTAAGAATTAAGTTTTACTCATCATGACTTTAGAGGTCCTGGTCAATACCATGCATTCATTGAGTTCTCTTTCCTTCCTTAAATGCATTAAACACTGAACTAACTAAAGGATCAAATCAGTGATAAGTGCTGACAAGTAAATAGACAAGTGGAAAGATAGTGAAAATTAAGCTCTCCGTGTACAGATTCCATAATATATAAAAGCTATAGTTGCAAATTTGAAATTTGAATTTGCAACAGCATAAGACCATTCACTGGCTACTGAAAACCCTGGTTAGAAGACTTTTTATCCATTACTTTATTAATTAAAGAATTTAAACAGTCACAAAAATGGAACAAATTGAAAAATTAATCAATCATCAAATTATAATGATCAACTCATAGCTACTCTTGCAAAATACATTTCTAAACTAAGTTAATTAAATTAGAAAAAGTCAAAACGGCAAAATCAGGAAGTTGATACTGCAGCTAAAATCAAACAAAATTATTTCATAAGAATCAACTGTGTTCAAGTCCTTCTGCTCTTTGCCATTCTCTGGAAACATTCTCTGTGTCTGTATCCATCACAGCCAGTGATGTGTTTCCCTTTACAAAAGCAACTCCTTTAAGGAATAAATTTCTGTCTTGATTTAACTCACTAGCAATTGCACAGGCAGAACTACTCTCCTTGCAACTAAACTCAGCTTCTCAACAAATTGACCATGCACATGCATTGCCCGAAGGACTTAATTTCACTATCACCTAACTTATAAAGCAGCCTCCAAGATAGCACTGCCCAAATTACAAAGAGAGTGCATGTTATACGTTCCCAAGTTACCACAAGCATCAGCTCAGGCTTCAGTTACAGGATCTGCTCCATCTTTTTGACACAGGAGAAGGAGATTGTGGTGTACAGTATCCCAAGTGCAGGAGGGATGGGGGCAGGTGAATTTTCCTAGGTTAAGTCACAGACTTTTAACCACATCAGGATTGTGTGTGGTGCTGTGTAAGTGCTATCTATATTAGAGGATAGCACTTATGTCCTCTGGGAGGTAACTCTTTTGGCTTCCAGAATTCACTGGAGAATAAACCCATTGAAGGTATCAGAATATCATTAATCATTTCTCTGGAGTATTGACTAGATGAGGTGGAATAAATCTCTCATGAGGTTCTGCTATGTTGTCTTCTTATACTTTAAACAAAACAATGATAAAGACTATAAGTAGCAATTACCAACCTAGTGTTTCTTCTTTATATATTTTGGACTACATGAGAATCTGTTTCTCATCTCTTTTTTTGTTTGTAAAGCAATTACAATCCAAGTTTGGTTCAACTTCCGGAATGTTTACTTTGATTCCCTCCACTGCCCTGTTAATTTCTGCTTTGCAGACACATCAAGTGTTTCTTTGTTCTGCTAATTATTACAAAACTCAAAGCTTTGAAGTGTTGGCTTTTATGTTATTTTCTAATATTCCATACCATTTGATTTTGTCCCTTATTATTATTAAGGAATTCTCTAAAGAAATAATACATGGCTTCATTTCTCAACCCCCTTCTCTAGCAAGCTATGTCTCATGAATTCATTTTTGTCCAAATTTATCTCTGAGCAAAATTTAAAAAAGAAGGCCAGCTTTTCCAGAGCACCTAAGCACTATTAGAGGGTATTGTCATAGGTGACGTGTTATTTGAAGTCTATGGCTCTGATAATGTGGAAAAGAAACAAAGTGAAAAAAACATGAGAGAAGAAACAAAATACGAGCATTTAAAAATAATTAAAAAAAAAAAAAGAAACACAGAAATGAAGTCTTGTCAGGAACATTCAGACTTCTACTTGGAGGAAAAGGGCACCCATTTGGAAATACTAGCTGTCAGACAATTGTTACTGGATAATAAATGATTAAAGAAGAATCAAAGAAGACTATTTTTCAATCTTGAAACACACAGATAAAAATGTCAGAAGAATCATTTCTATGATGCCATGCTGTGGTGGAAGCTACCAACTTCACTCCCAATTAAGTCAATGACTATTGTTATTCTGTATGATAACAATTACCTTAGTTATAGCATCATTAAAATGGGAGTGCTACTACCTATGCAGGCACATAATTCTCTTGAAGAATTTGCAATTGTACACTGCATCGTAACAACACAGTCGTTTAATTGTGTATCACATGCATCCTGGGAGACTATTAAAGATTATGCAGCACATAATTTACCAAGTAAGATTCATTTCCCTCTAACTTACTTACATTCCTGAAGACTAGTCCATCCACATCACCTTTCACAGACGTTTTCAAGTGCCACAATGAGTTCTAGCCTTCTGTTCAAAGAGCTACCTCATTCTTATGAACAGTTACTTTTTCTTACTAGAGAGAGCTGCCAAATCTCTGAAATTCACTCTAACCAGATGGTTTGAACCCACCACCTCCAGCATATGGAGCCGGCACCCTACTCCTTTGAGCCATAGGCACCACCTGACTCGTTTATTTCTTTTCTACTTCTTTTCCCTCTTTTCTAACCCTGTTCCTCTGTTTTCTGTTAATGGTATCACCACTTCCCATTTTCTCCAACTTCCCTCTACCCATGTCACATCCATTCTACCTCTGACAGATCTTTTAAGTGGCTCCCCTCTTCTAAATTTCCACCATCTTCATGTCTTATCTGGACCATTAAAGTAGTTAAATGGCTTGAGAAAAGAATAAATTTATCTTTGTTTTTTCTCTCTTTCATGCTGATGTTTGAATTAATTTTCTTGTGGCCTACAGATAAAGACATTACTCATGAAATATTTATAGAGTATCTACTATATATCAGGCATTAAATTTCTTACTATACAAAAGATAAAAAGATAGAATTCCTAACACTCAATCAGCTTACAGTCTAGAAGGGAAAATAGCATATCAACACAGTGTGATAAGTGTTATGATATCAGGATAATGTGTAATGGATAATGGTAGCTTAAAATGCAAAAGTGAGAATCATCATTCTACCTGGTATTATCGAAGTGAAATATATTTGTTTTTCATCTGAAGAATGTATAAGCTTTTTCCAGAAAAAATAGTGAAAAGAAAACCTTCCAGACCAAGATAACAACATGTGCCTAAGGTTCCAACACTTGAATAAGCATTACTTATTTAAAAAACCACAAGTCATGGAATATTGGATAAGAAAAAGTATAGGTGGTACTAAAATGATGCATATAAAAAGAGTCTAAAATTTGATCTGAAGGTTAAGATGAGCCTTTGGAGAACTTTAAACAGTAGTATAATATGGGTCAGGTTTTCGTTTTAGAACAAAAAGCCTGGAATGAAATGGAGAACAACTGGAATATTATCACAATGTTATCAGATGTCACCTCCTTTGAGAAGCCTTTCCTGGAAAACAAGAAACAATCTCTCCTGCACTGCACTGACTTTGTTCATAACTTTGAGTCAGTAACTCAGTCTGAACAGTAACCCCATCATCTGTGGCTGAACCAGTGTAGTGATCCATAACTAGAAATGAGTTCTGAGGATCCTACTTCTGAAGTCCCTCTTTCAGGGCAGGCAGAGGATCTCCATTGAACAAAAAGGAATAATCTATCAGAATTCAGTTATGGACCCACTTTTAAAACCCACTCTCTCCTAGCTTTCAACAGGCTCCAACATAAGATAGTGTATTGCCTATGTGCCAATCAAAATGGTTCAAATACCAGTTTAAACAATGTGGCACAACTGAATTTTCAGGTTATCCTAATATGTGATGTAAAAAGCAGCCAACCACATAGTCCTCCTAGGCAAGGAAGTTCTTCTCATGTGTAGAAATTTGTACCAAAGGGTCTGATAACCATTGTAGGAGCTGCAAGCAGTAACTGCAGGAATCAGTTTACCTACTATGTTGTGACAGAGACAGTAACCTTCATCAAATACTCTATTTGCTCTCCAACACTCCCCAGCCTCTTTGTGCCTAGATAAAGACATATAATTCCTTCTGTCCAAAGAAATGACTTTAGAAAAACCTATACATGAATCTCCAGTATCTTTCTTTCCATGCCATGATATCTGAGTAGAGACTTCAAATCTAGATGGTGCTGCCTATAAGATTGTGGGGCCTCCATCAACACACGTGCAGAGTCCAATTTTGTCAACCATGATAAGACTCTAAAGGAGAAAGAAATAAACTTTTATGCATTAAATTACTAAGATTTATATACTGTTTCAAACAACACAACTTAGCATATCCTGACTAATATATATTACTCAAGGACTGGATTTTTGTTTCAGTTATCCTTGCAAAAAATTTTCAGCAAATATTTATTGAGTACTTACTATGTGCCAGGCAGTGCTGGATATTTAGCATATATCACTTCATGTTCTTAAAACTGTTATTCTTGTGAAGCTTATATTCTAATCAAGAAAATTATAATCACATCAATAATCATAACCATTAAGTACAAAGAACTCTAAAAATATAGGAGGTATCATAATGTTAAAGATATTACTATTTATAGGAAAATAGTACTATTTATAGGAAATTTGTTTTCTAAAATACAAAAACAGAATATATTTAATTTAGCTGGGAACACAATTTATGATTTATTTGCATTTGATTTGAATCTTGCTTTAAAATGTGTAGCATTTTGAAAGAAACACCAATAATTTTAATAATTCTGAGGAAAGGCAAACGAAGACATAAACAGTAACTACATTGCCACAAATAGTAACTGGGCTGTACCCTACCAGAGAAGTCAGTCATCATTGGCTTCTAGTCATCATTTTAAAGCTTTAAGAGAAAAAATCCAGATGTCTTCATGTCATTTTTTTTTTTTTTTTGTAGAGACAGAGTCTCAAATTATCGCCCTGGGTAGAGTGCTGTGGCGTCACAAAGCTCACAGCAACCACCACCTCTTGGGCTTAATCGATTCTCTTGCCTCCGCCTCCCGAGTAGCTGGGACTACAGGCGCCCGCCACAGCGCCCGGCTATTTTTTTGTTTTGCAGTTCGGCCGAGGCCGGACTTAAACCCGCCACCTTCGGTGTATGGGGCCGGCGCCCTGCTCGCTGAGCCACAGGAGCCGCCCCTTTAGTCAGTTTTAAGAAGCATATTTTTCACATTTTAAAACCTCTGAAATGAGGATATGGATGTATAATATAATTAATGTATTATAATTTTTAATAAACATTTTATTATCATTTAATTAGTGAGTCTAAAAAAAACACAGCTCTTGCTCTTTGCCCAGTCTAGAGTGCAGTGGTGTCATCAGAACTCATGGCAACCTCACATTCTTGGGCCCAAGAGATCTCCATGCCTCAGCCTCTGGAGTAGCTAGGACTACAGATGCCCACCACAATGCCTAGCTAATTTTTTTTTTTGTTTTGATTTTTAGTAGAGACAAGGTCTTGCTCTTGCTCAGGCTGATCCTCCTCCTCTAGCCTCCTGAGTAGCTGGGACTATAGGCATGTGTTACCATGCCCAGCTAATTTTTTAATGTTTTTGTAGAGTTGAACGTCTTGTGGTTGCCTAGGTTGGTCTTGAACCCCTGTCCTCAAATGATCCTCCTGCCTTGGCCTTCCAAAGTGCTGGGATTACAGACATGAGCCACCACACCTCCCTGGTGACACCTTTTCTTTAATCAGTGGTAGTTAAGATAACAGTGGGCTTTAGGTGATATGTAGATTTCAGGAATTCGTAGTAGTTAAGACATTGATCATTGTTACCTGTCATCAGCAGTATCATCAGTGTTATCATCATTATCTTTTTACCAAAAGAGTGACATTTGGGAGTTGAACAGTGCTAGCCTAGACTATACACCAAATCTCAATTTAATCTACTTTTTTTTTTTTTGAGACAGAGTCTTCCTGTGTCACCCTCAGTAGAGTGCTATGGCTCAGCTCACAGGAACCTCAAACTCTTGGGCTTAAGTGATTCTTTTGCCTCAGCCACCCAAGTAGCTGGGACTACAGGCACCTGCCACAATGCCTCGCTGTTTTTTGGTTATAGTTGTCATTGTTCTTTGGCAGGCCTGGACTGGATTTGAACCCGCCAGCTCTGGTGTTTATGGCTGGAACCCTAGTGGCTGAGCTACAGGTGCCGAGCCCACTACTTTTTTTTTTTTCATGTGTTTAAGGAAAAAATCTAGTGAGGTTTTCCCCCCCCCATATTTGTTTCATTTTAGCTAATATAAAGTATGACGTCCATTCTTGCAGTGTTTAATTATTCACTGTACTACATGTGAGTGCTACTAAAATTTTATTCATTACCTCCAGTTTCTGGAGACAGAGAAGAATTCTTTATATTCTCTATTGTTGTATTTTCCTAAATCCTTTCAAAAAAGTGCTTTTTTTCTTAGTGGAACTGAGCCACCTTTGTACCATTTAAGATTTACAGGTTTGCACTCCCCTGTGGAGGAGAAAAGAAGCAGTTTATTGATCTATAACAGAGAAATGGACCAGAGCCAAGCCTTTTCTGGTCTATACAGTGCACTGACATAAGAATCTGCGTATCATTAAGAAGAATGGATCCTTATAATTTGAGGCCATCTGTCAGACATGAGCAATAACTTCAACAAATCAATATGCAATGCAATGTACAACTGTTCCTCTGCACAGACACTGCCAGGATTCACTTGCTATTTTACCAGTGACATGCCCATAGCCCCTTATTTTAGGTTTCTTCCTGATTTTGATTTTATTGTTCAGTTTGGGGGCAGATGGGAGAAACCAATTCGGATCTGAGATAAAGATCCTTTGCCAGGGGAAAGAGGGTCAATAACAGGAGAGAAACTTGGGCCAAAGTTTACAAAGCTTGACTAGGGAGATTCTGGGCACACCTCCATTCAAACACCTTGATGCGTACTTCATTAGCCCACAGCATACGTAGCTTGTCTCTTCTTGTCTTCTGCTTGCCCTCAAGATTTTAAATGGTGGTATTTACAAGCTATTATGAAGCAAGAGTACAAACACACAGCCTAGCAAAGGCCGGTAAACAGGATTTGGCTTAGGCTTTTGTTGGTTTTGACGTTTAGTAGTATAATAAGTTGAATAACTCCAGGAGCTGGGCTTCTGTCCTTTGCTCCTTTGTGTCCCCACCCCTAGCAGACCTCACTTTTTTTCTCATAAAGCTGCATTTGTCAGACATTTATAGACATTCACTTCTATTCTTAAAAGGTAAGTGCTTGCTTGGGCGAGGCAGGGTGGCTCATGCCTGTAATCCTAGCACTCTGGGAGGCCCAGGCAGGAGGATCACTTGAGATCAGGAGTTCAGTACCAGCCCAAGAGTGAGACCCTGCCTCTACTAGAGTAGAAAACACTAGGAGAGCATTGTGGTGGGTACCTGTAGTTCCAGCTACTTGGGAGGCTGAGGCAGGAGGATCGCTTGAGCCCATGAAATTGAGGTTGTTGTGAGCTGAGACCCTGTGCCAAAAAAAAAAAAAAAAAGAGGATAATGCTCACTCTATCTCTAAAGCCTGCATTGTGGTTGAGCTAAGTCTGACTGCACAGAGGGTGTTGCTCTCCACGTTCCACATCACAGAGCTGAGGAAGTGCCTTTGTTTCCCAGAGAAACAGATGATTGCTCATCCTGTGCCCTGGTGTGCTGCCAGCCAGAGACTAGGAGAGGTTTAGAATCTGGTCTCTCCAGGTGGAGGAGGGCCAGTCCCTGTCGCCAGAGCAGGGGAGCATGCTGGGCACAAGCAGCCAGTAAAAGCAGAAAAGGGATTCTTTGGAGTTTGCTCTGAGTTATTTTCACAGTAGTTAGCTTTAAACTGTGGAGAGAAAAATCTCACTACCTAAGCAGCAAGAAATTCTCGCCCTTTGTGATCAAAGTGATCAGCCATTTCCTTTTCCTTTTTATTTACTTACGTTTCTGACCTTAATCTCCATGATTGTGGCCTGGTAATTTCCTTTTGCATAGCATTTTTTAGTACCTTTTCTATTCTCTGGTGGTTTTAAAGAAAAGAAAGACAATATTGATAGAAGGGGTCTAAATATTTCTTTCTAGGAATTATTACTACAAAAGAAGTAATAAACTTATCCACACAATTTTGTCACCCAGGGGCAGCCACAATGAGCATTTTGGTATGTTTAAATGTGTAAACAGATACATGGTTTTAATAAAATTGGATTTAGGATAGTAGATAGTTCCGTTTTTTCTTTTAATCAACATGCTTTGAGTATTTTACCATATTATTTAAAAACTCTTGATTTCAGTGGCTAAATTAGAATCTAGTGTATACAGGTATTATTTTAATATTCTTCTGCTGTTGGGAGATGCTGTGAGTTTCTGAATTGACACTTTAATTCTCAACTTGGAGTTAGTTTAGCTCAATTTCTTCTCATTTTGTGGGTCTAAAGTTAGAAGTTGGGCACAATAGAAATGGAATATTTCTGTACATATTATTGTTTGCTTCTTTAGGTCAAGATTTTCTAGAAGGAATTTACAAAAAGCAAAGGTAGTATTTGTGTTTTGTTTTGTTTTTTTTATCTTGATTTTGTTGTTTTAAGTTTTGTGATTTTAATAAATCTTATTGTAGTAATCTCAATTTTAAAATCCAGAAAAACTTAAAGGTTTACAAAATTGATTTGAAATCCTAGTTATCTAGGTATTTGCTATTATCTATCCATTATTAAAAGAGAAATAATGATTTGGAGTAAATAAAAAAAAGAGAGAAATAAAAATTGATTTCAGGTATTTAAAAGACTTAAATAGAAAAATCAATGTAAAGTTAGAAATAGGTTGCCCAAAATGAACCCTAATGTTTCACTGTGTGCCATGCTATGTCATTGGAAATTTATCTAACAAGCTAGTGGGAGATACTAAGATTTTTTATTTTAAGAAGAGGACTTGACTGAATCATATTCGTTTTTTGAAAGGTGATTGCATGGGAGAAAGGTGGTGTTGGCAGAAAGATTTGAGGTATCTCAAAAGAATTCCATGAAGTTAATCTTTGCAAAAATGTAAACATTTGGTGCAAGAATTGCTTTGAAATTGCAGTTGAATAAATGAAACTTCTGAACCAACATTTGGAAAGGAGGAGGATAAGCTTAAAAATCAAAAGTAGTTTGTGTACTGTTACGGAATGACACACATTAGGAGGCCATTTGTTTCTGAAGACCACCCTCCTAATACATTTCTGGAGAACCTGTTTTGTTTCCCTTGGAGGATTATGTTTAGTGACCTTTCAACACCTACACAGGGAACACGGTAGGTGCATCGTGGGTGTTCTTTCAAACTGAATGGCCAAGTCCTGTGGTCTCCCCCCATTCTGATTTGCTTTCTCCATTAGAAGTCATCTTTATGAACAGAAGTCTAAGATGTAGTGTCGTACATGTATTTAAATGATCCATTTTGATGGGGCTCTCTTTGTTATTTCAGATTGAATGCGTTTGGGAACTTGATGCATAAAATTTGCACAACTCCTCACTTTCTGGATCTGTCATTGGATTTGAGCCAGCATGGCTCACACCACAAAGGTTAACGGCTGTACCTCAGGTAACTCTCTGCTCTGGACTGTGTGTCTGTGTTAAATATATGTTTTTGTTGAAACTAATTTTTATTTCTCTTTTAATAATGGATAATAGCAAGTTGCCTAGATAACTAGATTCCAAAGTAATTTTCTATCCATTTTTTAAAAATTCTCTTAGAAAATTTGCTTTTATCTTAGAGTCTTTATGTATTGAAATCAGTTAGGTAAATTATTACCTAAGTCATTCTTTTGACGTATTAAAAGATAAATATAAATACTGAGTGCTGATGCGAGTAGAATGTATAGTCCTCTTGCAGTTCTTTCTAAGGACTAAATGAGGAAAGAGGAAATGAGTTTGATGCTTAAAACCAATTCCTGCCATCCACTCCCAAGAAGCTTTTCTTTAAACAAAGAAAAAGGTGTGGGATGGGGGAGAAGAAGAGTATATTCTGTAATGTGATTCTCCCGGAGAAGAGATGCAAAAAGTGATATTATGAATTATTAAAACCTGTATGCTAATTCTTACTTCGGTTATGTTAGTGACTATCGAGTTAGCATAACTATTCCAATGTTGTGTATGTAAGATTTGGGAAACGAAACAGAGAAAATCCTTCTGAGAAATGATCCATGACCAGAGGGGGGTGAAAACCCCTTCAAAACAGCATGCCACGCATTCTTTCCTCTTTTGTGTTTTCTTGCAAATAGCTAAATGAATGAGAGTAATATCGTCTGTGTGGAAATTTTTTCTGAACACCTTGAATCCAAGATTCTAGTTCTGTTGGCTATGGTCAATGGCAACATTATATACTGGAGGGAGTGTGGAATTAGAGCCGGTAAACCTAAATTAGAGTCCTAGTCCCAGTACTAACCGTGAAATATTGGGCAGGGCTATTTCTCCTCAGGTAAAACATTGGTAAACGTGTCTACCTGCAGGTTTAGGACCAGCGAGAGCACCAGAAACGTACTTACAGGTGCAGTGTAAACAGTAAAGCACTTTTAAAGATGAGATTAGGAAAGACCTTTGAAATGTATGTTCCCAGCCCTTGTCCATGACTTTATGCTAACTGGCAAGGACGCTATAGCTTGCCCAAATAAACTTAGTTGTTTTTACTATACAACTTATCGAGACTTACAGATTTTGCTCAGGAACTGCTGTCAATACTTAAAAAAGAAATGCTGATCTCTAACATTCATCAAACACAAAATATGCGCCATGGTGCCTAAAATGCTTTGCCCTCACTGTCATACTTAATCCTTGCAATAATCCCACGAGATTATGTTGTCTTCATTGACATCATCATCATCCCTGTGTGATGGCACAGAGAAGTTTGGTGATTTACCTAAGGGAAATAATAAAAGTTGGGATTATTGTTTCTCTAGTAAAATATTTGATAAGAAAGGGATTGGAACATTGTGAAATTTTGAGCGCAGTGGGTGTGTATTTCAGTCCCCTCCATGCTGTGGTTTCCCTTTTTTTCTATTTGCTTGCACTCATCACATTCAGGGGAACGGGTGTTTGAGGGTATCGGTGCCTCAGGACCCTCTGTTATTTCTGGCAAAAAATCCTTTCTTCAGAAATTAACATATCCACCCCTTTTGCCCTGAATTCCTTTTCCAACTGGCTTATTCTGTTCTTCCCTTTTTGCTTTGTACCAAAGGTCTCTGGATCCAGCTATAACTTTTTCTTCTCAGCTTACGTCCTTCCTGACAGGCCTGGGCATTGAGTTTGACAGCAAAAGAAAGCTCTGTGATTTGTGTCTTCCAATGTAGCTGGGTATAAATTATTTCTGCAGACAGGTGTCCAGACTGGGCAAAGGAAGGCTTTTGTTTATATTAGTCATCATGACCCCTGTAAGCAAATCTGATTAGAGGCTCAGTCATCAAAAGTTTTTTACATATACATATAGTATATATATATATACACACACAGTCATATACATGTATACACATACACACACATACACATGTACCTGTATGTATATATGCTCATTGTAGACAGCTTAAAAATAGAGAATTGTCATATTGTTTGAAAAAAATAAAGCAAGGATTGCTGGTAATACTACCACCTAGAAATAAATGTTTTGCTATTTTTCATGTAGTCTATTATTTATATATTTAACATGGTCGAAAATGTGCTTATAAGAACCATTCTTTTGGGACGGTGCCTGTGGCTCAGTGAGTAGGGCACCGGCCCCATATCCCGAGGGTGGCGGTTTGAACCCAGCCCCGGCCAAACTGCAACAACAACAAAAAAAAACTGGGCATTGTGGTGGGTGCCTGTAGTCCCAGCTCAGGAGGCTGAGGCAAGAGAATCACCTAAGCCCAAGCTAGAGGTTGCTATGTATGAGCTGTGATGCTACGGCACTCTACCAAGGGCGACAAAGTTGAGACTTCGGGAAGCCAAGGCAGGAGGATTGCTTAAGTCCAGGAATTCAAGACCAGCTTCAGCAATATGAGACCTTCCTTGTCGCCACGCGCCTCCTCCCCCCATATAGCTGGGTATGGTAGCACATGCCTATAGTTCTAGCAACTTGGCAACTTAGGAAGCTGAGGCAGGAGGGTCACTTGAGCACAGGAGTTCTAGGTTGTAATGAGCCGTGACTGAACCACTGCACTTCAGCCTGGGCAGCAGAGCCAGACACTGTCTCAATCAATGAATCAATCAGTCAGTCAATATGCTTTTATCATTTCTCACTTTGTATTATAAAAGAAACACCTGCCCATTGTTTAAAAAAATATTCAATGCAAGGACGGCGCCTGTGGCTCAAAGGAGTAGGGCGCTGGCCCCATATGCTGGAGGTGGCGGGTTCAAACCCAGCCCCAGCCAAAAACTGCACCAAAAAAAAAAAAAAAAATACTCAATGTAAAAGTATATGCTGGTTGTAAATGGGCTATTTTGAAATGTAAATAACATTAGGACATTTATAGATCCCAGATGAGGATGAGATAAAGAGACCCGTGTGGCAAGTAATGACGGTTACTGGTCTTTCCTATGGGAAGGATAAATTATTTGGTTTTTTTAGTAGGAGTTTTAAATATGGAGGATATTATCTTTTTTTTTCATCCTCCAAAGATGAGATATGATATTACACATGCTTTTTAAAACTGTACTAGCCCCAGATGCGCTGTGCCTAAAAGGGGTCTCTCCCATTCATCCCTCTAAAAATTACTGCTTTGGGCTCTGTAGAACATGAGGAGAAATCTTGTGTGAAGGTAAAGCTAGAGATGTGATAAAAGAACCACTTTTCATGGACTTACGAACAAAGCAGAAGCAAAGGGGAACAGCTGAGAAAAGCACCAAAAGTCCAAACTGTGCCCTTGGCTGCAAAATGCATGGTGACAGGTCATCTCCCGTGGACATCCGTGTTTAGCGTTTAAACTGAGTAAAGGGCAATTCAGTCCTTTTATGTTCTGACTTCCCCAGGGAGTCCTTCAGTTAGATTGAGTAAAAGGTACTGATTTTAAAAGAATTCGTTAATGCTATAATTTGTAAAACGTGTTAGGATACATTTCAGACACACAAAATGCGTCAAGATTATATATTTAAGAAATAAACTTTATTTAGTACATGGCAAATATAAATGAGTACTTTCTACATGCCAGGCTATATTATCTATTGGCGATGCAACAGTGTACCAAATAGGCAAAAGCCCTCTGCCCCCCTCAAGGGTTGTACATTCTGATGAAAGTGGAAGTCTCCTGTGTACAGTTGCCAGATAAAATAGAGGACATGCTTATTCTTAAAAAAGCGTTCATTGTTTAACTGGGTGAAATTCAATTTAACTGGGTGTTCTAAGTTTTCATTTGCTAAACCTGACAGCCCTCCCTGTGTTCCGCTTCCAGACCACATGCCCCCTGCTCACCGCCCTCCCATCACCACCAACAGTCATTTGTCACGGGGTTTCTTTGTCACTAGGTCCTCTTTCCTATTTCTGTTGACTGGTACACTTTTGTTTCCATTAATTTAAAATGTTTTATTATGGCATTGCTAACAGTACCGTAATGTCTTTTGTTAATGTAATGAGATAAGGGGATCATAAATGGCTCCTGACTGTTCTCTTCTCTCATAGCTAGCTAGGAAGTAAATGAGAATGGTTGGTTAGGAAAACACCTGTATTTCTTCAGAGGTTAGGGATGGGGACAGTCTGCTTATCCTCAGTTTCTGAATCACGCTATAAACTGGATGTACTGATTGATACCTCTTTAAACACTAATTAATGCTGAGAAACTTTAATTACAGCTTAGAATTACTGTAGTAACAAAGTGGCTTATTTGTCAGATGGAGATAATTATGGCTATCCTACCTTCTCAGAAGATGGTTGTGAGGAAAGAAAATAAAGCAATAACTGTAAAAACATTTTTCTTTTTTTGAGACAGAGTCTCACTATATCGCCCTCATTAGAGTGCTGTCGTGTCACAGCTCACAGCAACCTCAAACTCTTGGACTTAAGCAATTCTCTTGCCACAGCCTCCCAAGTAACTGGGACTACAGGTACCCGCCACAACATTCGGCTATTTTTTGGTTGTAGTTGTCGTTGTTGTTTGGCAGGCCTGGGCTGGATTCGAACACGCCAGCTCCGGGGTATGTTTCTGGTGCCCTAGCTGCTGAGATACAGGCGCCAAGCCTGTAAAAACACTTTTAAAAAACATAGCACTGGTCAGATGTCAGCGATAGCAACCTTCTTCTTGCTCTCTTGTCCCTGTCACAAGCTCCTAATCTTGTAAACACCTGCTCAGGTCCCGGTACCTTGTTGTCAGGCCCTGCTGGATGCTGTGACATTGGGACAAGAACTATATCACTGTCTTCACTTAGCAAATAGGTGGGCATTGTGAGTGACTTTGTACACCCGCTGTTATTACCATCTTTATTTTGCTAATAGTTGACCTTTGCCAGTTTATTGTAGCTGTCCCCTCTTGTTATTGCTTTTTCAGACAGATAGGTATTTATTTAAGGTGCTTATTGAACTACATTAAAAATTTTTTAATTTAAATTATCATGATAGCATTCTTAAAATGTGATAGGAAGACAGAAGGGAAAACTAACTTGAAATTCCACATGAGGTCTTATTTTTAATACTTCTTTTTAATCCTCATCAGGACACCAGACTTAAACACAGTTTCGGTAAGTTTTCATATATTTTGGCATTCAGCTCTTGGCTTTAACATTCTTTGTTGCATTTTTACAAGTCTTCATGGAAAAGATAGTTTTCAAATTAACATTTTTGATGAGTATGTAATATTCCTCAGCAAATTTCTAGCAGTTGAATTATTTTTTTCTTTGGACGTTTGGACTGCTTCCATATGTTCCTCATCATGGAGAATTATTCAGGGAACATCCTCATCCCCCTGTCTGATCACTTTTCTCCTTTTTGATTATTTCCTGATAATGATTTCACAGAAACAGGACAATGGGATTAAAAGGCACAACTGTTTTCAGAGCTCTAGTGATTATAAGGAGGCTTGAATCTTGTTCCCTTGGTCAGTTTATTTGGTTCCAGGTTTTGTCTCTCTGCTAATCTCAGATGAGGTACAAAGGCCACTGTTATTCCTGGGTCAACCAGACAGTGGCCAAGACTGGTGGCAGAACAGGCAACAGGCAGCAGCGAGGTGCAGCCCACTCTCGGCTGTGTAAATATTTTTTCTGGGCGGGAGCGTTTCTCAAAGAGAACTCTGAGCCCACTGCAGTGAACCTGACAGCAGGAATTACGTGCTATTTGTCAAGTATAAAACTCGTTTGCACTGACCGGTCTGGCTGGACCCAACCTGTGCTTCCTAAGCCCATCTGTAAGGGAAGACACGGACAGCACAGCAGGGGCGGTGTTTTCATGGTGGTGAGTCCGGGACCTGTTGTCTGTGTTAATGTTACCCTAAAGGTAGAAGGTGAACTGGTTAGAAACTGGGGTTGCTTTAATTTGTGGGTAGCTCCCATGACTTTCCAGAGTCTCTTGATTCAATTTGCAAAAGGATTAAAGTGTGTGTTCTGACTCTTCGTATTCTCCCTGGAGTAGTATGCTCAGGACTATCAGAATAGTGCAGAGGGTAAAACAAGTTGCCTGACATAAACATAGGTTAGGAGCTTGGGTGGTGGCGGCTGGCACCCTTAGCTCAGTGCGTAGGGTGCTGGCCACATGCACCAGGGTTGTTGGGTCAAACCTGGGCATTGTGGCAGGCGCCTGTCATCCCAGCTACTAGAGGCTGAGACAAGAGAATCACTTGAGCCCAAGAGTTGACTCTGTCTGAAAAAAAACAAATAAATAAGGGGGGAGATCTTTTCAATTTCAGTGGTCCATCCGCCCTTCCTGCTCTTAGATGACAAAGTGCACAACTTGCTGAGCTCACACTGTTAGTTAATGGCTATGGCAGCAGTTGGATATGGAGAGTCTTTTTCCTTTGTTCAAGGTATTTATTATGTTGACATTTAAAATCAGAAATGTGGCATCTCTGAAGTTCTCATTAAACAGATCAAGGGAAAAGTTGCATATTTCAGAAAAGTACATAAACCTCCGAGTGGTTAAAAAATAAAATTTCCTCCCTGATAGGAGTTATGTTGATAAGTTATATTTTTTCTTAGTGTGAATTATTTCGTAGAACCAAATTAATAAACATATTCTAATCCCTTATTATTTATTGCAGTTTCGTCCTAGTATGAGATGTGTTTAAAAACAGTATTTAATTAATTTTGCATTTGAACTTGCAGTTAAACTATAGTTGTTAGTCTGTTGAAGGCTGATTTTACACTGAAGTTTATAAATGAAATAATGCGTTTCTTATAGTAGGGATATTTGAGAAGATAATCTTTTCTTAAGTAAGAAGTAGTTATATTTGAATTTCATAATTCTTAAAATGCTGGGACTACCTACAAATAGAACTAGCCTAAATTCCCCCAGGCCCTGGAGAGGAGAGGTTTTGTTTTGTTTTGTTTTGTTTGAGACAGAGCCTCAAGCTGTCACCCTGGGTAGAGTGCTGTGGGGTCACAGCTCATAGCAACCTCCAATTCCTGGGTTCAAGCGAGTCTCCTGCCTCCGCCTCCCAAGTAGCTGGGACTACAGGCACCCGCCACAATGCCCGGCCATTTTTTGGTTGCAGCTGTCATTGTTGTTTGGCGCTCTGGCTGGATTCGAACCCGCCAGCTCAGGTGTACGTGGCTGGCGCCTTAGCCCGTTGAGC
>CAUYON010136401.1:0-10242 GCA_963573935.1 Arctocebus calabarensis
GTCTTTATATAGTGATCAAGAAAATGCCATGAAGGCTAACTGTAACAGTACGATCAAAACATTTCTGAATGTATATGAATTGTGCCCTATGATTGCACCAATGTACAGAATTATGATTCAATAAAATTATAAAAAAAAAATTGCCAAGTTGATGCTTTATGAAAAAAGTATTTCCATGCTCTAATTTTTTGCTAATATTTATAGATGTATTAATTAAACAGAGCTCTTATTTATTAGAGTTTTTTCATCAGTTGGAAATATTTTTCAATATGTAAGAGAAGACCCAGCAAATATTGGTTTAAAGAAAAAGGAGTAATTGGCTTATGTAAATAAAAAAAATCTAAGTCTGAACTTTTACTTTTGACATTTCAAACTTGTTGTAATTTAGTTTTTCTCTCTCTATTGCAGTGGTTCTTAAACTGTGGGTTGCAACCCCTTTCACAGGGGTCACCTAAGACCATCCTGCATATCAGATATTTACATTACAATTCATAACAGCAGCAAAATTACAGTTATGAAGGAGCAACGAAAATAATTTTATGGTTGGGGGTCACCACAATATGAGGAACTGTATTGAAGGGTCACAGCATTAGGAAGGTTGAGAACCAGTGCTCTTTTGTATTTGCATCATTCAAAGGCTCCATGTGTTAGTAAGATGGAGATATCAGTAGCTTCCAACATTATATTCTCTTAAACTCAAATTCCTGGATATTATGTTCTCCTAAGCTCATAATTCCCAATTATGTCTCACTATTTTCATCAAAAGTTTCTCTGCTTGTGATTGTTGTCATTGAGTCACATGTGATCCCTGAACCGGTCACTCTGGATAGAGAATATTAATACACAGTAGGATGTGCAGATTGGTCTGTGTCAGAAGATCTGCTCCTGAGCTGGATCAGGAGCTTAATCTGAGAACTTCAAATGGAAAATGAATTAGAGATGGGCCTCAAACAGAAAACAGAGGCTATTTCTAGAAGATTATAGGGATGTTGGAGATACACTCTGCAAACATTCCCTCTAGTTTTCCAGAGCTGTAGAATGAATACTGCTTTAAGAAATTTACTTTTCTTCCAAGTGTGTTTCCATTTTATATTCAATTATATCATCAAAGTTTTCTTTTTTTTTTCTTTTTCTATTTCAGGTTAATATGAGGGTACAAAGAAATAGGTTATGATGTTTGCATTTGTTAGGTAGAGTCCCTCTTATAATTGTGTCCACCCCTAAGAGATGTACCATACCACCCAACATCATGCCTGTTATACACACCTGTCCCTCCCTCTCCTCCTTTCTCCCTCTCCCTTGTTCCCCTTCCCTCCACCGTGAAATGATTTGAGTTTTTCTCTTCCATGGACATGTATAAGATTGCCTACTGGCTTCCTATTGGTATTTGAGTAGATTGGATACTTGGCTTCACCATTCTTGTGATACTTTACTAAGAAGAATTGTTTCAACTTCATCCAGGTTAACACAAAATATATAAAGTCCCCCTCTTTTTTAATGGCTGAATAGTATTCCACAGCATATAAATCACAGTTTGTTTTCTATTCCTGGGTCGGTGGACATTTATGTTGTTTCCACTTCTTGGCAATTGTAAATTGAGCTGCAAGAGTTTTCCTACAGACTTAGAAGAAAGCCTGGAAACCAGGAATGTGCTGAAACCAGCTTGTGCAGGCTCACAGTCACACCTGTTTGATGGATCGCTCTCTACTTTCAATTATTTCATGCTGTTAGCTTGAAATAGGCCGTTATGGCAAATGTTATACCCAGGGATTTTTCCACTAGAGAGCTGGTTGCTGAACATTCACTCATATAGCTTGGCTGACAGCCAATGAATAACTGTATACAATAAATATGATACCATTATGTTAATAATTTAAAATTAATTCACAAAATAATTTTAAGAGAAATCAAGAGACAGAAACTACTACAATATGTATGTCTTTTTTGTATGGTATTTGTAGGAAAAAAATAGGCTTCATAGAAGAGAGGACAGCTTATGTTAGACGCTGCCTTGGAAAGAACACATCATTTTGAGCCTGTGGCTTATGGTTTTTACTTTGTGTCCTATGCAAGAAAGTTTTTCATTTCCAAGAAATACATTTTCTCCTAAAAACATCATAATTTCTCACATTAGCTTTTGTATATGGCATTAGATAGAGGCGAACAATCTTTTTTGTTTTTTCCAGAGCCCTCGTTGAGATTATCACAAACTCTCCTATGAACACTAAGACATTATTACCAAATGCTTATTCCCCATTCCTTTCTTCTCCTCCTCAATTCCCAGCACTAGTTCTGTTAAATTCATGAGTCTTCAGACAGCATAAGAGCAGAGGTCTTACATTCAAAACCACCTGCATGTCTGGTCTAACAGCGTGTCCTGCTCTGTAGTCTGATCCACCACTAGCTGCTCTGATGCTAGATCATTGATCTGGGTTCACCTTTCCCCCCTGAGGGTTCACTCACTAGTATTTTAGGCCCTCCTGAAATACTAGCTGAGCAACAGGCATTCATTTTAACTTCAACAGAATCTATGCAGATGTTCCTTTTTAAAAACGTGCATTTTGTTCTTACACCCAGTACATTGAAACCCTACCTCAGTTCCTCAGATTGTCATCTCCTGAGTTTTATTCCACCCTTTCTCTTCATGGGGTCAGCTGAATGTGAAAGATGATTTTCTCCCCAAGAAGAGTTTCCATGTCACAAGCCTCATAAGTTCTTGTGTAATTTCATGCCAGTTCTCTCTTAGGGCACTTGCTTCAAGAACTGATGGTTGTGGGTGCTTTTTATGAAGTTTTATGTAGTTTTATGAAGTCGACGTGTTCACTATTAATTTTCTGCCTCCTCTGGGGCATTCGTTTTCACTTTAGTCTTCATGGAAAAAAGATGAGGTTGGACAATTAAGTTTGCAAACTCATTCTAGAAAAAGTGCTACATATCTCATTGCTGAATGTCACTAAGGTCATGTTCAAAGTCCTCCCCATGGCCATCTCATAGCTATAATGATATTCAGCAATGAGGTATGTAATACTTTTCCTAGGATGAGTTTGGGAACTTAACTGTCAGACCTTGCACGTTGAGAGCTCTGATGGCTATTCCAGAAAAAGAATTCCAAAATTGCTTTGAAGTGTGGACTAGACACTGGCATTGGTGCACATCTTCCCAAAGGCAGCACCTCAAAAGTGACTATAGTAATGAGGTATGTAGTACTTTTTCTAGGATGAGTTCGCAGACTTCATTGTCTGACCTTATACGCATTGTAATGATTTTTTTTTTTTCTTGTGAAGCCTATGGACGACATAATTTCATGGTTAGAATAAAGATGCACGTTTTTGTTTAAAAGGCAATTCTTTGTTCCCTGGCTTACAGCACACTTTTTTTTTTTTGTAGTTTTTGGCCAGGGCTGGGTTTGAACCTGCCACTTCCAGTATATGGTGCCAGCTCCCTACTCCTTGAGCCACAGGTGCCGCCCACAACCACACTTTTATATGCTAGAGTTCTAGGTAGGTCTGGAGGAACAATTTGAACACAAGAGACTAAAGTCTTAGGTATTTGGTAAGTGAAGGGGTAAAATAAGACTAAAGTCTCTGAGAAGATTCAGTTTTAATTTTATGTACTTTCAGGCCACATACTGCAGTTCATTATGGAAATTCAGTAAAAACATTAGGTGCTGGCACCCAGATTTTTAAGATGATTTTCAAGAAAGGCTAAAAACATCTTTGCTTAGAATGATTTAATAAAATGATAGCTAACTATTTGTGTGAAGGCATTTCAAAACATTTGATCAGGAGAGGGGAAGAGGGAGAAGGATGGGGGTATCATGGTGTATGGCACACCCCTTGGAGGCAAGGTACAAGTATAACAGGAACTTTAACAAATGCCATCAGTGTAACCTAATTCTTTGTATCCTTAATGAATCCCAAACAATAATTAAAAAAAAATTTGGTCTAGGGTTTAATGAAGTTTTTCTGAAGAGAGAAATCATGGAATAGAGAAATTTTTCGGATCTTCTTCTAGGTGTAGGTCTGAATTCTGATTTGTGATATGACTTTGTGAATTTGACTTAAACTGGGTCTCATATTTTTTATTTGTCAAATGTACATGCTAAAGCTGCTTCAAAGTATTGTTATAAATGAAATGAAATTATCTGAATCTTTTAACATATTGCTTGGTACTCAACAAATATTGCTCATTGTTTTTCTTCCTTAAGAGAGAGACAACTGGTAAAGGAGAAGTTTGGGGGAAATTCCTAGATGGAGCTTATTAAGCCTGGGTAGACATATGCAACAGTATTTTTCTTTTGGGAGAAACTGATGGGACAAATAAGTTATGATACCTTCATTGTCTGTCTAATCAGGGAGGAAACAGTACATGCCATAGGGCTTAGGGATGCCCAGACCACAGAAGAGTTCCGCAGAGGACTAAAGTGTAACAGATGCTAAACGTACATATATTAGACATTGTTGGATTTAAGAAATAAATGCTATGCAAAATTCTTTGATCTGTCTCTGTCCCTATGAATCTAAATATATTTTTGTTGTCAAATCCAGATCTGCTTCAGAGAAAAGAAAAGCCTAGTGTTTTGGAAGACCTGAAAATGACCTCCTAATACCACTTTACAGGACAATCCAACTCATAGCAAGCTCAATTTAAGATCCTAAACAAATTTGGTTTCAAGGAATAAACCACCCTATCAGGTATCCTATTTCATTTTCAAACAGCTTCAACTATTAGTAATTCCTTCATATATAGTAAAACCAAACATCTTTGCACCATAATGGTTACTGTTTTAATACTAAAGTCAGTTTTTTCTGTCTTGTATTTCTTTGGAGACCAAGTGAAAGTGTAGGGTTGATTCTTATAATGCTCCTTTGTGCATGCCATAAAGACCTATTTTATAGTGGCCATTTGCCCTCAATCACCATGTGGCACAAAATTGTTTTCTAGTTGATGGGGTAAGTATGAGGATGGGCTTGGGGATGGAGAGGTAGCGCTAGGAAGCTTCCTTAGTACAAAGCCATCAGCAACTCAGGTATTATAGCACTAAATCCCTGGCTTCCCCAATGGTAGCTTGAACACCTGACCCTTTCAAAGCACTGAAAGTTCAATGATACTTCCCTAGAAGACCTCAGTAGTGGTATTTTTTCCCCAGTTGTGAATTATCCATAGAAGAAAACTGTCATTGCTTTTCTGAAGATTTCCTGTATTTTCACATTTAGATTTTTGACACTGATTGCTTTTTGAAACTTCAAATACTTATGAAACTAATGGGCTTGGATGAAATGTCATCTGAATATGTGCTTGTTAAAATCCTGGTTGTGCCACAGGGACTCTTCAAAGGGTACTGATTCACCAGTGCACTGCATACATTTCCTCCCCCTGCTCAGAAGCCCCAGAAAAAGCAGAAATACTAAGTAACTGTTAATAGCTTCTTACATAAGAGAATAATAACCAAAATATTAAAAAGTCATCTTCCTGAGGAATGATTGTTGGAGGTGAGGTCAATGAGAAGAAGCAAATTTGTTAAATGTCAGGCTGGAATAATATGATGGATTTTGACCTTCTATTGTTGAGGGAGGCGTTTCTGTGGTTTTCTTTCATAAAACAATTAGCTTCAAATGTAATAGAATTTCGCAATCGACACAATCTACAAGTTGTATGTGATCTCCTTCATTTTATAGGCAAGAAAACTGAAAGAAATTTTTAGCAGATAATTATTATAGATCTATTACATTCGAGGCTCTATTTTAGGAACTGGGGATATTGTGAATAGGCATAGTTGACTAGTTAGGCCAGACCAATCAGAGAGAGTTCTGGAACTAGTCACTGCACACCAAAGCTAGCATGTGACCTGCTCTTGCTTTGACCAGCAGCCTTGCCTCCACCCTCCCCCACCCTGTAAAACTTGAATTGCTTATTGCTCATTGCTCTTCTGCATTTGCACTTCTGGTGCCATGAACAGTGGCTCTCCACACTTTTGGCTTCCTCCTATACTCCTTCAAGGCACAGGTGAGCACACAAATATCACTTGTAACCTCAGGGCATCCACTCCACTCTCAACGTTCCTGGGCATCAAGGCAAGAGACACTAGTCTGGATGCTGTAAACTGGAACACTAACCACATAAAGAAAATGTTTCAGACTATCAGCTTAGTCTGTGGAGAATTTTGTGAGGTCTGCAAAATTTTTACCATTAGTAAAAATTTTATCTATCACTCAATGAATCAAGTAAGCCAAAAAGCAATTGACAAACCACTTTCTTGTCACTGTGAGAAAATATAGAATTTTAAGTATGATCCTTATTTTACCTATGGGAAAAACTGAGCTATAGAAATGTTAAGTAACAAGTGCCCTCAACCTGTAAGTAGTGAGATCAGGGTTTGAACCTAGGGCTTCAAATCATTAATTCTATTCTTTTTTCCTTCAGATAAGTTGCTTCAGAATGCCAGAAATAACTGCAGGGTGGAAAATCATTTTTTTTTTATTAAATCATAGCTGCATACATTAGTGCAATCAAAGGGTACAATGTACTGGCTTCATATACAATCTAAAATATTTTCATCAAACTGTTTAACATACCCTTCATGGCATTTTCTTAGTTATTATATGAAGACATTTGTATTCTGCATTTAGTAAGCTTTGCCTATACCCTTCTAAGATGCATCATAGGTGTGGCCCCACCCATTACCCTCCTTCCATTGCAACCTCCCCCCTCCCCTCCCTTCCCGTATTCTTGAGCTATAGTTGGGTTATAGTCTTCATATGAGACCATTAAATTAGCTTCATAGTAGGGCTGAGTACATTGGATTCATTTTCTTCCATTCTTGAGATACTTTGCTAAGAAGAATATGTTCCAAAAATGTGGAACGCTTCACGAATTTGTGCGTCATCCTTGCGCAGGGGCCATGCTAATCTTCTCTGTATTGTTCCAATTTTAGTATATGTGCTGCTGAAGCGAGCACGACTGTCTTTGTCTTTAACATTGTTGATTTAAAGTCTATTTTATCTGAAATGAAAATAGCTATTCCTGTCACTTTTGCTTTCCATTTGCATGTAATATTTTTTCCCACACCTTTTCCTTGAGTTTTTGAGAATCTTTATGAGTTAAATGGGTTTCTTGGAGATAGCATATATTTATGGATTGTTTTATTTTGTTTTGTTATTTGTCCATCCTGCCAAGTTATATCTTTCTATGTGGTGTGACTGTTTACATTCCTGTTAATATTGATATGTGAGGTACTGTGCCAATCATTATGTTGATTGTTACCTTGTTGTTTGTTTTCTCTTTTGTGTTACTCTTTTTTAAGAGCTGTGAGTTTTAACTTTTGGGTGTTTTATTTTATTTTATTTTATTTTATTTTATTTTATTTTATTTTATTTTATTTTATTTTATTATTGAATCATAGCGGTGTACATTAGTTCAACCATGGGGTACAGGGGCTTCACATGCAATCTGAGGTATTTTATCAACCTGATTGACATACTGTTCATGATATTTTCTCGTATTGTTCTGTTGCATGTATAGAGCACTTTTAAGAGTTTCTTGTAGGGCAGGTCTATTGGTGACAAATCCCCTTAGTGTTTGCTTGTCTGAGAAAGACTATTTCTCCTTCAGTATGCAGAATACAACATTTTTGGCTGATCATTATTCTGTTTAAGAAGACTAGAAATGGGACTCTAATCCATTCTGGCTTGTAAGGTTTCTGCTAAGAAGTCTGCCATTAGTTTGATGGGTTTTCCTTTGTAAGTTACTTGATGATGTTGTCTCACAGTTTGTAGGGTTTTCTCCTTTAATTTTGACTTTGGTCAGACTTATAATTATGTGCCTTGGTGACATCCCCTCTCATTGGCCATGAATCTTTGAGATGTTTGATGATTATCTTCTATCTGGATGTCTAAAGCTCTAGTAATGCCACAACAATTTTCTTTCATTATTCCTGCAGATAAATTCCCCATGCTTTTTGTTTTTTTGTCTTGTCCATCAGAGATGTGTGTTATTCTTATATTTGTTCACATTATTTAATCTAATATTTCTCAAAGAGATTGTTCATTCTCATTGATTCTTTCTTGTTTGTTTTTGACTGATGGGGTGAATTCAACAGCCTTGTCTTCACACTCTGAAATTCCTTTTTCTGATTGTTCTAGTCTGTTAAAACTTTCCACTGTAGGCTTGGTGCCTGTGGCTCAATGGGCAAAGGTGCCAGCCACGTACACCTGAGTTGGCGGGTTCGAAGCCAGCCCAGGCCTGCCAAACAACAATGATGGCTGCAACCAAAAAATGGCTGGGCGTTGTGGTGGATGCCTGTAGTCCCAGCTACTTGGGAGGCAGAGGCAGGAATTGGAGGTTGCTGTGAGCTGTGATACCACAGCATTCTACCCAGGATGACAGCTTGAGGCTCTGTCTCAAAAAAAAAAAAAAAAGAAAAAGAAAATATTTCAAATTGTGCATAAACCAGCACATTGTACCCCATGATTGTATTAATGTACATAGCTATGATTTAATAAAAAAAATTAAAAAAATTTAAAACCTTTGGGCTTCAAAGGACACCATCAAGAAAGTAAAAAGACAACCCATAGGATAGGAGAAAACTTTTGCAAAATACATATCTGATAAAAGGCTTGTATTCAGAAATTTATAAAGAGCTCTTCTGAAAATGGCAACCCAGTGAAAAACGAGTGAAAGGAAATGAATTGACATATCTCCAAAGAAGATATACAAATGGCCAATAATTCATGAAAAGGTGCTGGACATCATTTGTCATCAAGGAAATTAAAATCAGCCATAAGGAGATACCGTACTGCTTTATACCCAGTAGTAAGCTATAACCACAAAGTCAGACAAACAAATGTTGGTGAGAATGTAGGGAAATTGAAATCCTCATACACTGCCAGCGTGGATGTGAAATGGTGTGACTGCTTTGGAAAACACTCTGGCAGTTACTCAAATGATTAAACATAAAGTTACCATATGACCCAGCAATTCCCCTGCTAGGTCTATCCCCAGGAAAATATAAAACATATGTCCACAAAGAAGCTTGTACGCGAATGTTTATAGAAGCAATAGTCATAAGAGCTATAAGGTGGAAACAATCCAAATGTCCATCAACTGATGAATGAACAAATAAAATGGGGTCTATCCATACAATAGAATATGATTCAGTCATATAAAGGAATAAAGGGTGGATACATGCTTCAACGTGCATGAAGCTGAAAAACATTAGTCAAAGAAGCCTGTTACAAAAGACCACATATTACACAATTCCATTCAATTGAAATGTCTGGAACAGGAAAATCTATAGAGACAGAAAACAGATTAGTTGTTTCCTAGAGCTTGGGTTGAAGAAAAGGCTTGGGTGTAGAGGAGTAGTAGCTGAAGTATAGAGAAGGTCTGTATGAGGTGGCAAAAATGTTCTACAATAGACTGGTGATGGTTGCTCAATACCACAAATATATTACAAGTCAATTCAGTGTATATACATATATTTTTATTTTTTGAGACAGAGTCTCACTTTGTCACCCTCAGTTGAGTGCTGTGGCATCATAGCTCACAGCAACCTCAAACTCTTGGGCTTAAGTGATTCTCTAGCCTTAGCCTCCCGAGTAGCTGGGAATACAGGTACCCATCACAATGACTGGCTATTTTTTAGAGATGGGGTCACGCTTTTGCTCAGGCTGGTCTGGAACCCATGAACTCAGGGCAACCCACCTGCCTCGGCCTCCCAAAGTGCTAGGATTACAGGCACGAGCCACTGTGCCTGTCCTCGGTGTATATTTTAAATGGCTGAATTCCATGATATGTGAACTGTATCTTAATAAATGTATTTTAAAAATTAAAAACAATAGGCTTGGCGCCTATGGCTCAGCGGGCTAAGGCGCCAGCCATGTAAACCTGAGCTGGTGGGTTCGAATCCAGCCTGGGCCCGCCAACCAACAATGACAGCTGCAACCCAAACAAAAATGGCCGGGCGTTGTGGCAGGCGCCTGTAGTCCCAGCTACTTGGGAGGCAGAGGCAGGAGACTTGCTTGAGCCCAGGAATTGGAGGTTGCTGTGAGCTGTAATGCCACAACACTCTACCCAGGGTGACAGCTTGAGGCTCTGTCTCAAAAAAAAAAAAAAAAAAGAGAATGTCCAAAAAATCCCCCCTCTGATTGTTCCATTCAGTGTATATTGGTAACTGTAGAAGTGTAGTGAGGTATCTGGAACAGAGTTTGTAAAGAAGTATTAAAAAGATGTGGAGGGTTTATT